>JAWZSU010000132.1:0-27437 GCA_038380795.1 Pyrocephalus nanus
AGAAAGAAGAAGAAGAAGAAGAAGAAGAAGAAGAAGAAGAAGAAGAAGAAGAAGAAGAAGAAGAAGAAGAAGAAGAAGAAGAAGAAGAAGAAGAAGAAGAAGAAGAAGAAGAAGAAGAAGAAGAAGAAGAAGAAGAAGAAGAAGAAGAAGAAGAAGAAGAAGAAGATCCGGTCATTTGGGTCCCTTTCCCAAAAGAGCACCAAAAACCGAGGCTTGGAGTCCAAAAAAAGTCCTTTATTGGGGGAGGTGCCCCAGAGAGACCCCAGGACACCCTGGAGGGACCCCAGGACACCCCAGAACCCCCCCAGAACCCCCCTTTGCCCCCTCCTTTCCCCCTCCTTCTCCCCCCCTCCCCTCGAGGACTTTCCCCCCCCCTCCCTCCCCTTCCCCTCCCCTCCCCCCTCCTCAGGGCGGCTTCCCCCTCCCCCCTCTCCCTTCCCCTCCCCCCTCCCCCCAGGAGCCCCCAGCCCTTTTTTGACCCCCCGAGGACCCCCCCTTTCCCCCCAGGCCCCCCCCCCCCGGCAGGTCCTCCAGGCCCTCCTGCAGAGGAGGCCGAACCAGTAGAGCTGCGGGGCCAGGAGGGCGGCGGCGGCCCCGTTGTAGAGGGGGGGCAGAGAGCCGGACCCCCCAGAGGGGCAGCCCCCGCTGCCTCCCGTAGGCCCAGTACAGGTACGGGAAGAGCAGGACCCGGCACAGCAGGAAGGTCACCAGGAGGGCGGCCCCGTTCAGCTTGTGCAGGGCCGTGTGCTGGAGACGCAGCTTTTGGGGGGAAAAAGGGCAGAAATGGGAAAAGGAGGGGGTTCTGGGGGGGGTTGGAGGTGCTTTGGGGTCTGCTGGGGGTGGTGGGAAAGGGGAGAGCCAAAGGTCCCCATAGGGGGAGGAGAGGGGGGAGGAACTCGTGGTGGCCACATCTAAGGGGGGTTTGGGGAGCCGAAAATTGGGGGACTTGGAGGTGGTTTTGGGGTCTGCTGGGGGTGACGACAAAGGGGAGACCCCAAATGTCCTCCCAAATGAGCAGGGGGTGGAGGAACCTGTGGTGGCCACATGTAAGGGGGGTTTGGGGGGGACAAGAGGACCAGAAGGGCGGCCCCGTTCAGCTTGTGCAGGGCCGTGTGCTGGAGACGCAGCTTTTGAGGGGAAAAATGGGAAAAGAAGAAGAAGAAGAAGAAGAAGAAGAAGAAGAAGAAGAAGAAGAAGAAGAAGAAGAAGAAGAAGAAGAAGAAGAAGAAGAAGAAGAAGAAGAAGAAGAAGAAGAAGAAGAAGAAGAAGAAGAAGAAGAAGAAGAAGAAGAAGAAGAAGAAGAAGAAGAAGAAGAAGAAGAAGAAGAAGATCGGTCATTTGGGGTCCCTTTCCCAAAAGAGCACCAAAAACCGAGGCTTGGAGTCCCAAAAAAAGTCCTTTATTGGGGGAGGTGCCCCAGAGAGACCCCAGGACACCCTGGAGGGACCCCAGGACACCCCAGAACCCCCCAGAACCCCCCTTTGCCCCCTCCTTTCCCCCTCCTTCTCCCCCCCTCCCCTCGAGGACTTTCCCCCCCCCTCCCTCCCCTTCCCCTCCCCTCCCCCCTCCTCAGGGCGGCTTCCCCCTCCCCCCTCTCCCTTCCCCTCCCCCTCCCCCAGGAGCCCCCAGCCCTTTTTTGACCCCCCGAGGACCCCCCCTTTCCCCCCCAGGCCCCCCCCCCCCGGCAGGTCCTCCAGGCCCTCCTGCAGAGGAGGCCGAACCAGTAGAGCTGCGGGGCCAGGAGGGCGGCGGCGGCCCCGTTGTAGAGGGGGGGCAGAGAGCCCGGGACCCCCCAGAGGGGCAGCCCCCGCTGCCTCCCGTAGGCCCAGTACAGGTACGGGAAGAGCAGGACCCGGCACAGCAGGAAGGTCACCAGGAGGGCGGCCCCGTTCAGCTTGTGCAGGGCCGTGTGCTGGAGACGCAGCTTTTGGGGGGAAAAAGGGCAGAAATGGGAAAAGGAGGGGGTTCTGGGGGGGGTTGGAGGTGCTTTGGGGTCTGCTGGGGTGGTGGGAAAGGGGAGAGCCCAAAGGTCCCCATAGGGGGAGGAGAGGGGGGAGGAACTCGTGGTGGCCACATCTAAGGGGGGTTTGGGGGAGCCGAAAATTGGGGGACTTGGAGGTGGTTTTGGGGTCTGCTGGGGGTGACGACAAAGGGGAGACCCCAAATGTCCTCCCCAAATGAGCAGGGGGTGGAGGAACCTGTGGTGGCCACATCTAAGGGGGGTTTGGGGGAGTCAAAAATTGGGGACCTTGAGGTGGTTTTGGGGTCTGCTGGGAGGGACAAACACGGGGAGATCCAAAGGGACTTGTGGGGTGAGCGGGGGATGGGTTTGGGGTTATTTTGGGGTATTTTGGAGTTCTTTTTGGGGGAGGGGGTTGGGGACATTTTGAGGGTTTTGGGGGTATTAGGGGTATTTTGAGGGTTTGGGGGGTTTTGAGGGATATTCGGGGTATTTTGGGGTTATTTGGGGGGGTTGGGGTTTTTTGAAGGGGTTGGAGTTATATCAGGGTGTTTGGGGTTATTTTGGGGTTTTTTAGGGTTATTTTGGGGGTTTTGGGTTGTTTTGGGTGTTTTGGGGTGTTTTGGGACATTTTGGGGTGGTTTGGGTTATTTGGGGTTATTTGGGGTAATTTGGGGTTATTTTGGGGTTATTTGGGGTTATTTTGGGTTATTTCAGGGGGTTTGGGTTATTTTGGGTTCTTTGGGGAGTTTGGGGTGGTTTGGGGTTATTTTGGAGTTATTTGGGGTGGTTTGGGGTTATTTTGGGGTATTTCAGGGTGGTTTTGGGTTATTTGGGTTATTTTGGGTTATTTGGGGTTATTTTGGGGTTATTTGGGGTGGTTTAGGGTTATTTTGGGGTTATTTCAGGGTGGTTGGGTTATTTTGGGGTTATTTTGGGGTGGTTTGGGGTTATTTTGGGGTTATTTGGGGTTATTTTGCGGTTATTTGGGGTTATTTGGGGAGGTTTGGGTTATTTTGGGGTTATTTGGGGTTTTTTGGGGTTATTTGGGTTTTTTTGGGGTGGTTTGGGGTTATTTTGGGGTTATTTGGGGTTATTTTGGGGTTATTTTGGGCTTATTTGGGGTTATTTGAGGTTAGTTGGGGTGGTTTGGGGTTATTTTGGGGTTATTTTGGGGTTATTTGGGGTGGTTTGGGGTTATTTTGGGGTTATTGGGGTTATTTTGGGGTTATTTTGGGGTGGTTTGGGGTTATTTTGGGGTGGTTTGGGGTGGTTTGGGGTTATTTTGGGTTATTTGGGGTTATTTGGGGTGATTTAGGGCTATTTGGGGTTTTTTTGGGTGATTTAGGGCTATTTTGGGATTCTTTGGGGCCATTTTGGGGTATTTCGGGGTGATTTAGGGTGATTTTGGGGCGATTTTGGGGTGATTTTGGGTGATTAGGGGCTATTTTCGGGTGTTTTGGGGTATTTAAGGCTATTTTTGGGATATTTTGGAGTGATTTTGGGGTGCTTTGGGGCCATTTTTGGGCTATTTATGGCCATTTTGGGGTGCTCTGGGTCCATTTTGGGGTGCTTTGGGGCCATTTTGGGCTCTTTAGGGTGTTCCAGGGCTATTTAGGGCTATTTTGGGGTATTTCAGGGCCATTTTGGGGTGATTTAGGACTCTTTAGGGCCATTTTGGGGTGCTCTGGGGCCATTTTGGGGTGCTCTGGGCCATTTTGGGGTGCTTTGGGGCTATTTCGGGGTATTTTAGGGCTCTTTAGGGGTGATTTAGGTCTATTTAGGGCCAATTTGGGGCGATTTTGGGTGATTTAGGGCTCTTTAGGCCATTTTGGGTGCTTTGGGGTGTTTTGGGGGTTTAGGGGTGATTTAGGGCTATTTGGGGTTTTTTTGGGTGATTTAAAGCTATTTTGGGATTCTTTGGGGCCATTTTGGGGTGCTTTGGGGCCATTTTGGGGTATTTTAGGACCATTTTGGGGTATTTAGGGGTGATTTAGGGCCATTTTGGGGCTATTTTGGGGTGATTCTGGTGATTAGGGGCTATTTTCAGGTGTTTTGGGGTATTTAAGCTATTTTGGGGATTTTGGGGTGCTTTGGGGCTATTTCGGGGTATTTTAGGACCATTTGGGGCTCGTTAGGGGTGATTTAGGGCTACTTTGGGCTCTTTATGGGTGTTCCAGGGCTATTTAGGGCTATTTTGGGGTATCTTAGGGTCATTTTGGGGTGCTTTGGGGTGATTTGGGTTATTTTGGGTGTTGTGGGGTGATTTAGGGTTATTTAGGTCTATTTTGGGCTATTAAGGGGTGATTTAGGGCAATTTGGGGTTATTTTGGGGTGTTTTAGGACCATTTTGGGGTGATTGTGGGGTATTCCAGGGTGGTTTAGGGCTATTTTGGGGTGTTTTAGGGCTATTTTGGGGTATTTGGGAGTGTTTTGGGGTGGTTTAGGGCTATTTTGGGGTATTTGGTGGGGTTTAGGGCGATTTGGGGTTTTTTTGGGGTATTTAGGGGTGTTCCAGGGTGATTTAGGGCCATTTTGGGGTGCTTTGGGGGTGTTTTGGGGTATTTAGTGGTAATTTAGGGTAATTTAGGGCTCTTTAGGGGTGATTTAGGGGTATTTTGGGGCCATTTAGGGGTGATTTTGGGGTATCCAGGTTGATTTAGGGATATTTTGGGGTGTTTTAGGACTATTTTGTGGTATTTTGGGTCTGATTTAGGGGTGTTATGGGACTATTTAGGGCCATTGAGGTCTCTTTAGGGGTATTTTAGGGCTATTTAGGGCCATTTTGGGGTGCTTTAGGGCTATTTTGGGCCATTTTTGGGTTATTCAGGGTTATTTAGAGCCATTTTGGGTGATTTGGGGGCTATTTGGGGTGTTTTAGGGCTACTTTGGGCTCTTTAGGGGTGTTCCAGGGCTATTTAGGGCTATTTTGGGGTATTTCAGGGCCATTTTGGGGTGATTTAGGGCTCTTTAGGGCCATTTTGGGGTGATTTAGGGCCATTTTGGGATTGCTCTGGGGTTATTTTGGGGTGCTTTGGGTCCATTTTGGGGTGCTTTGGGGTGATTTTGGGTGATTTGGGGTTATTTTGGGGTGTTTGGGGGTGATTTGGGGTTATTTTGGGGTTATTTGGGGTGATTTAGGGCTATTTGGGGTTTTTTTGGGGTGATTTAGGGCTATTTTGGGATTCTTTGGGGCCATTTTGGGGTGCTCTGGGGCCATTTTGGGGTATTCAGGGGTGATTTAGGGCCATTTTGGGGCGATTTTGGGGTGATTTTGGGTGATTAGGGGCTATTTTCGGGTGTTTTGGGGTATTTAAGGCTATTTTTGGGGTATTTTGGGGTGATTTTGGGGTGCTTTGGGGTTATTTTGGGGTATTTTAGGACCATTTTGGGCTCTTTAGGGTTGTTCCAGGGCTATTTAGGGCTATTTTGGGGTATTTCAGGGCCATTTTGGGGTGATTTAGGGCTCTTTAGGGCCATTTTGTGGTGCTTTGGGGCCATTTTGGGGTGCTTTGGGGATATTTTGGGGTGCTCTGGGGCCATTTTGGGTTGCTTGGGGTCAGTTTTTGGGGTATTTTAGGGCCATTTTGGGTGATTTCGGGCTCTTTAGGGCCATTTAGGGGTGCTTTGGGGCCATTTTGGGCTCTTTAGGGGTGATTTAGGGCTATTTAGGGCTATTTTGGGGGTGTTTTAAGGCTCTTTAGGGGTGATTTTGGGTGATTTAGGGCTATTTAGGGCCATTTTGGGGTGATTTAGGGTGATTTGGGACTATTTTGTGGTTATTTCAGGGGGGTTGGGGGTTATTTTGAGGTTATTTGGGGTTATTTTGGGGTTATTTGGGGTTATTTTGGGGTTATTTTGGGGTTATTTTGGGGTTATTTGGGGTTATTTTGGGGTTATTTGGGATGGTTTGGGGTTATTTGGGGTTATTTTGGGGTGGTTTGGGGTTATTTTGAAGTTATTTGGGGTGGTTTGGGGTTATTTGGGGTTATTTTGGGGTGGTTTGGGGTGGTTTGGGGTTATTTTGGGGTTATTTGGGGTTATTTGGGGTTATTTTGGGCTTATTTGGGGTTATTTGGGGTTATTTTGGGGTTATTTTGGGGTGGTTTGGGGATATTTTGGGGTTATTTGGGGTGGTTTGGGGTTATTTTGGGGTTATTTTGGGGTTATTTGGGGTTATTTGGGGTTATTTTGGGGTTATTTTGGGGTTATTTGGGGTTATTTGGGGTTATTTGGGGGTTATTTTGGGGTGGTTTGGGGTTATTTTGGGGTTATTTGGGGTGGTTTGGGGTTATTTTGGGGTTCAGGGTGGTTTGGGGTTATTTTGGGGTTATTTTGGGGTTATTTGGGGTTATTTGGGGTGGTTTGGGGTTATTTTGGGGTTATTTGGGGTGGTTTGGGGTTATTTTGGGGTTATTTTGGGGTTATTTTGGGTGGTTTGGGGTTATTTTGGGGTGGTTTTGGGGTTATTTTGGGGTGGTTTGGGGTGATTTGGGGTTATTTTGGGGTGATTTAGGGCTATTTGGGGCCATTTTAGGGTGATTTAGGGCTATTTAGGGCTATTTTGGGATGATTTCAGGGTTATTTGGGGCTATATTTGGGTATTTTAGGGCCATTTTGGGGTGCTTTGGGGCCATTTTGGGTTGCTTTGGGGATATTTTGGGGTGCTTTGGGGCCATTTTGGGTTGCTTGGGGTCAGTTTTTGGGGTATTTTAGGGCCATTTTGGGTGATTTCGGGCTCTTTAGGGCCATTTAGGGGTGCTTTGGGGCCATTTTGGGCTCTTTAGGGGTGATTTAGGGCTATTTAGGGCAATTTTGGGGGTGTTTTAAGGCTCTTTAGGGGTGATTTTGGGTGATTTAGGGCTATTTAGGGCCATTTTTGGGTGATTTTGGGTGATTTGGGACTATTTTGTGGTTATTTCAGGGGGGTTGGGGGTTATTTTGGGGTTATTTGGGGTTATTTTGGGGTTATTTGGGGTTATTTTGGGGTTATTTTGAGGTTATTTGGGGTGGTTTGGTGTTATTTTGGGGTTATTTGGGGTGGTTTGGGGTTATTTGGGGTGGTTTGTGGTTATTTTGGGGTTATTTGGGGTTATTTGGGGTTATTTTGGGGTTATTTGGGGTTATTTTGGGGTTATTTGGGGTTATTTGGGGTGGTTTGTGGTTATTTTGGGGTTATTTGGGGTTATTTGGGGTTATTTTGGGGTTATTTTGGGCTTATTTGGGGTTATTTTGAGGTTATTTGGGGTGGTTTGGGGTTATTTTGGGGTTATTTTGGGGTTATTTTGGGGTTATTTTGAGGTTATTTTGGGGTTATTTGGGGTTATTTTGGGGTTATTTTGGGGTGGTTTAGGGTTATTTTGGGGTTTTTTGGGGTGGTTTAGGGTTATTTTGGGGCCATTTTGGGGTGGTTTGGGGTTATTTTGGGGTTATTTGGGGTTATTTGGGGTTATTTGGGGTGGTTTGGTGTTATTTTGGGGTTATTTCAGGATGGTTTGGGGTTATTTTGGGTTTTTTTGGGGTTATTTTGGGGTTATTTTGGGGTTATTTTGGGGTTATTTGGGGTTATTTTGGGGTTATTTTGGGGTGGTTTGGGGTTATTTGGGGTTATTTGGGGTGGTTTGGTGTTATTTTGGGGTTATTTCAGGATGGTTTGGGGTTATTTTGGGTTTTTTTGGGGTTATTTTGGGGTTATTTTGGGGTTATTTTGGGGTTATTTGGGGTTATTTTGGGGTTATTTGGGGTGGTTTGGGGTTATTTTGGGGTTATTTTGGGGTTATTTGGGGTTATTTTGGGGTTATTTTGGGGTTATTTTGGGTTATTTTGGGGTTATTTGGGGTTATTTTGGGTTATTTTGGGGTGGTTTGGGGTTATTTTGGGGTATTTCAGGGTGGTTTGGGGTTATTTTGGGGTTATTTGGGGTGGTTTGGGGTTATTTTGGGGTTATTTTGGGGTGGTTTGGGGTTATTTTGGGGTTATTTAGGGTGATTTGAAGTTATTTTGGGGAGTTTTGGGGCTCTTTAGGGGTGTTCTATGGCTTTTTAGGGCCATTTTGGGCCATTTTTGGGTGAATTAGCGCTATTTAGGGCCATTTTGGGGTGATTTCGGGGCTCTTTTGGGGTGTTTTAGGGCTATTTTAGGTTCTTTCGGGGTGATTTAGGGCTATCTTGAGGTGATTTGGGGTGATTTAGGGTTATTTAGGGCTATTTTGAGGTGATTTAGGACCATTTTGTGGTATTTTGGGGTGATTTAGGGCCATTTTGAGGTGATTTAGGGCCATTTTGGGGTGCTCTGGGGTTATTTTGGGGTGCTTTGGGTCCATTTTGGGGTGTTTTGGGGTGATTTTGGGTGATTTGGGGTTATTTTGGGGTGTTTGGGGGTGATTTTGGGTTATTTTGGGGTTATTTGGGGTGATTTAGGGCTATTTGGGTTTTTTTTGGGGTGATTTAGGGCTATTTTGGGATTCTTTGGGGCCATTTTGGTGTGCTCTGGGGCCATTTTGGGGTTTTTAGGGGTGATTTAGGGCCATTTTGGGGCGATTTTGGGGTGATTTTGGGTGATTAGGGGCTATTTTCGGGTGTTTTGGGGTATTTAAGGCTATTTTTGGGGGATTTTGGGGTGATTTGGGCCTATTTCGGGTTATTTTGGGACCATTTTGGGCTCTTTAGAGGTGATTTAGGGCTATTTAGGGCTATTTTGGGGTGTTTTAAGGCTCTTTAGGGGTGATATTGGGTGATTTAGGGCTATTTAGGGCCATTTTGGGGTGATTTTGGGTGATTTGGGACTATTTTGGGGTATTTTAGGGCCATTTTGGGGTGCTTTGAGGTTTTTTTGGGGTGCTTTGGGGCCATTTTAGGGCTATTTATGGCCATTTTAGGTTGCTCTGGGGCCATTTTGGGGTGCTTTGGGGCCATTTTGGGTTGTTTGGGGTCAGTTTTTGGGGTATTTTAGGGCCATTTTGGGTGATTTCGGGCTCTTTAGGGCCATTTTGGGGTGCTTTGGGGTCATTTTGGGCTCTTTAGGGGTGATTTAGGGTGATTTGGGGCCATTTAAGGGCTATTTAGGGCCATTTTGGGGTGATTTACGGCTTTTTAGGGGCATTTTGGGGTGATTTAGGGGTATTCCTGGTTGATTTAGGGCTATTTTGGGGTGATTTGGGGTGCTCTGGGGCCATTTTGGGGTCCTCTGGGGTTATTTTGGGGTGATTTTGGTCCATTTTGAGGTGTTTGGGGCAGTTTTTGGGGTCTCACCAGGATCAGGACCTTGCCCAGGCACAGGAAGGGGGGATTTTGAGGTGATTTTGGGGTATTTTGGGGGTATTTTGGGGTATTTTGGGGTGTTTGGGGCAGTTTTTGGGGTCTCACCAGGATCAGGACCTTGCCCAGGCACAGGAAGGGGGCATTTTGGGGTATTTTGGGGTGTTTGGGGCAGTTTTTGGGGTCTCACCAGGATCAGGACCTTGCCGAGGCACAGGAAGGGGGTATTTTGAGGTGATTTTGGGGTATTTTGGGGTGTTTGGGGCAGTTTTTGGGGTCTCACCAGGATCAGGACCTTGCCCAGGCACAGGAAGGGGGTATTTTGAGGTGATTTTGGGGTATTTTGCGGTGTTTGGGGCAGTTTTTGGGGTCTCACCAGGATCAGGACCTTGCCGAGGCACAGGAAGGGGGTATTTTGGGGTGATTTTGGGTGATTTTGGGGTGTTTGGGGTCAGTTTTGGGGTCTCACCAGGATCAGGACCTTGCCCAGGCACAGGAAGGGGGTATTTTGGGGTATTTTGGGGTGTTTGGGGCAGTTTTTGGGGTCTCACCAGGATCAGGACCTTGCCCAGGCACAGGAAGGGGGTATTTTGGGGTATTTTGGGGTATTTTGGGGGTATTTTGGGGTATTTTGGGGTGTTTGGGGTCAGTTTTGGGGTCTCACCAGGATCAGGACCTTGCCCAGGCACAGGAAGGGGGGATTTTGAGGTGATTTTGGGGTATTTTGAGGTGATTTTGGGGTATTTTGGGGTGTTTGGGGCAGTTTTTGGGGTCTCACCAGGATCAGGACCTTGCCCAGGCACAGGAAGGGGGCATTTTGGGGTATTTTGGGGTGTTTGGGGCAGTTTTTGGGGTCTCACCAGGATCAGGACCTTGCCCAGGCACAGGAAGGGGGTATTTTGGGGTATTTTGGGGTGTTTGGGGCAGTTTTTGGGGTCTCACCAGGATCAGGACCTTGCCGAGGCACAGGAAGGGGGTATTTTGAGGTGATTTTGGGGTATTTTGGGGTGTTTGGGGCAGTTTTTGGGGTCTCACCAGGATCAGGACCTTGCCGAGGCACAGGAAGGGGGTATTTTGGGGTGATTTTGGGTGATTTTGGGGTGTTTGGGGTCAGTTTTGGGGTCTCACCAGGATCAGGACCTTGCCCAGGCACAGGAAGGGGGGATTTTGAGGTGATTTTGGGGTATTTTGAGGTGATTTTGGGGTATTTTGGGGTGTTTGGGGCAGTTTTTGGGGTCTCACCAGGATCAGGACCTTGCCCAGGCACAGGAAGGGGGTATTTTGGGGTATTTTGGGGTATTTTGGGGTGATTTTGGGTGATTTTGGGGTGTTTGGGGCAGTTTTTGGGGTCTCACCAGGATCAGGACCTTGCCCAGGCACAGGAAGGGGGTATTTTGGGGTATTTTGGGGTATTTTGGGGGTATTTTGGGGTATTTTGGGGTGTTTGGGGTCAGTTTTGGGGTCTCACCAGGATCAGGACCTTGCCCAGGCACAGGAAGGGGGGATTTTGAGGTGATTTTGGGGTATTTTGAGGTGATTTTGGGGTATTTTGGGGTGTTTGGGGCAGTTTTTGGGGTCTCACCAGGATCAGGACCTTGCCCAGGCACAGGAAGGGGGTATTTTGGGGTATTTTGGGGTGTTTGGGGCAGTTTTTGGGGTCTCACCAGGATCAGGACCTTGCCGAGGCACAGGAAGGGGGTATTTTGAGGTGATTTTGGGGTATTTTGGGGTGTTTGGGGCAGTTTTTGGGGTCTCACCAGGATCAGGACCTTGCCGAGGCACAGGAAGGGGGTATTTTGGGGTGATTTTGGGTGATTTTGGGGTGTTTGGGGTCAGTTTTGGGGTCTCACCAGGATCAGGACCTTGCCCAGGCACAGGAAGGGGGTATTTTGGGGTATTTTGGGGTATTTTGGGGGTATTTTGGGGTATTTTGGGGTGTTTGGGGTCAGTTTTGGGGTCTCACCAGGATCAGGACCTTGCCCAGGCACAGGAAGGGGGGATTTTGAGGTGATTTTGGGGTATTTTGAGGTGATTTTGGGGTATTTTGGGGTGTTTGGGGTCAGTTTTTGGGGTCTCACCAGGATCAGGACCTTGCCCAGGCACAGGAAGGGGGTATTTTGGGGTATTTTGGGGTGTTTGGGGCAGTTTTTGGGGTCTCACCAGGATCAGGACCTTGCCCAGGCACAGGAAGGGGGTGCTCAGCTCGGCCATCAGGAGGCAGCCCAGGAAGAAATCGCCCTTGCCCTGGCGCCACAGCTGGGGGGGAGGGGCCAAAACGGGGGGTCAGGGGGCACCAGGTGTGCCCAGGTAACCCCCAGGTGTGCCCAGGTAACCCCCAGGTAACCCCCAGGTGTGCCCAGGTAACCCCCAGGTAACCCCCAGGTGTGCCCAGGTGTGCCCAGGTAACCCCCAGGTGTGCCCAGGTGTGCCCAGGTGTGCCCAGGTAACCCCCAGGTGTGCCCAGGTGTGCCCAGGTAACCCCCAGGTAACCCCCAGGTGTGCCCAGGTGTGCCCAGGTAACCCCCAGGTGTGCCCAGGTGTGCCCAGGTAACCCCCAGGTGTGCCCAGGTAACCCCCAGGTGTGCCCAGGTAACCCCCAGGTGTGCCCAGGTGTGCCCAGGTAACCCCCAGGTGTGCCCAGGTGTGCCCAGGTAACCCCCAGGTAACCCCCAGGTGTGCCCAGGTGTGCCCAGGTGTGCCCAGGTAACCCCCAGGTAACCCCCAGGTGTGCCCAGGTGTGCCCAGGTAACCCCCAGGTAACCCCCAGGTGTGCCCAGGTGTGCCCCCGGTATCTCCAACCCTCCAAAATCCCCCCCAAATCCCCTCCAAATGCCCCCCAAATCCCCCTCATATCCAACCCGAACCCCCTCCAGGTGCCCCCAGGTGTGCCCGGGTGTGCCCAGGTGTGCCCAGGTAACCCCCAAGTGTGCCCAGGTGCCCCCAGGTGCCCCCAGGTGAGATGCCATCACTCACGGTGGCCACGGGGAAGCAGACCAGCACCATGGCCAGGTGATGCCCCCAAATCCCCCCCAAATCCCCTCCCAGTGCCCTCAGGTGTATCCCAATTTCCCCCAGGTGCCCCCAGGTGTGCCCAGGTGCCCCCAGGTGCCCCCAGGTGTGCCCAGGTGTGCCCAGGTGTGCCCACACTCACCGTGGCCACCGGGAAGCAGACCAGCACCATGGCCAGGTGATGCCCCCAAATCCCCCTCAGGTGTATCCCAATTTCCCCCAGGTGCCCCCAGGTGCCCCCAGGTGCCCCCAGGTGCCCCCAGGTGTGCCCAGGTGTGCCCAGGTGTGCCCAGGTGCCCGATGCCCACTCACAGTAGCCACAGGAAAGCAGACCAGCACCATGGCCAGGTGATGCAGCACCATCAGCAGGTCCCGGCGCACGAAGGCGGCGGCGGCGGCGGCGCCGGGCACGGGGCGGGCGTGGCCCTTCACCTGCGGGCGCCGCAGGTGGCACAGGTACATGGCATAGACGTCGTACACGAAGTAGGGCACGGCAAAGGGGGGGTACGCTGAGGCCAGCCAGTGCCTGGAGATGGGCACAGGTGAGGGACAGGTGAGGGACAGGTGGCACAGGTGGCACAGGTGGCACAGGTGGCACAGGTGAGGGACAGGTGGCACAGGTGGCACAGGTGAGGCACAGGTGGCACAGGTGGCACAGGTGAGGGACAGGTGAGGCACAGGTGGCACAGGTGAGGCACAGGTGGCACAGGTGAGGGACAGGTGAGGGACAGGTGGCACAGGTGGCACAGGTGGCACAGGTGGCACAGGTGAGGGACAGGTGGCACAGGTGGCACAGGTGAGGCACAGGTGGCACAGGTGAGGGACAGGTGAGGGACAGGTGAGGGACAGGTGGCACAGGTGGCACAGGTGGCACAGGTGAGGCACAGGTGGCACAGGTGAGGGACAGGTGAGGGACAGGTGAGGGACAGGTGGCACAGGTGGCACAGGTGAGGCACAGGTGGCACAGGTGGCACAGGTGGCACAGGTGGCACAGGTGGCACAGGTGAGGGACAGGTGAGGGACAGGTGAGGCACAGGTGGCACAGGTGGCACAAGTGGCACAGGTGGCACAGGTGAGGGACAGGTGAGGCACAGGTGGCACAGGTGGCACAGGTGAGGCACAGGTGGCACAGGTGGCACAGGTGAGGGACAGGTGGCACAGGTGGCACAGGTGGCACAGGTGGCACAGGTGGCACAGGTGGCACAGGTGAGGGACAGGTGGCACAGGTGAGGCACAGGTGGCACAGGTGGCACAGGTGGCACAGGTGAGGGACAGGTGGCACAGGTGGCACAGGTGGCACAGGTGGCACAGGTGGCACAGGTGGCACAAGTGGCACAGGTGAGGGACAGGTGGCACAGGTGGCACAGGTGGCACAGGTGGCACAGGTGGCACAGGTGGCACAGGTGAGGGACAGGTGGCACAGGTGAGGCACAGGTGGCACAGGTGGCACAGGTGGCACAGGTGGCACAGGTGGCACAGGTGAGGGACAGGTGGCACAGGTGGCACAGGTGGCACAGGAGGCACAGGTGGCACAGGTGGCACAGGTGGCACAGGGGAGGGACAGGTGAGGCACAGGTGGCACAGGTGGCACAGGTGAGGCACAGGTGGCACAGGTGGCACAGGTGGCACAGGTGAGGGACAGGTGGCACAGGTGGCACAGGTGGCACAGGAGGCACAGGTGGCACAGGTGAGGGACAGGTGGCACAGGTGGCACAGGTGGCACAGGTGGCACAGGTGGCACAGGTGGCACAGGTGAGGGACAGGTGGCACAGGTGGCACAGGTGGCACAGGTGGCACAGGTGAGGGACAGGTGGCACAGGTGGCACAGGTGGCACAGGTGATGGCACAGGTGAGGGACAGGTGGCACAGGTGGCACAGGTGAGGGACAGGTGGCACAGGTGGCACAGGTGGCACAGGTGGCACAGGTGAGGCACAGGTGGCACAGGTGGCACAGGTGAGGGACAGGTGGCACAGGTGGCACAGGTGGCACAGGTGGCACAGGTGGCACAGGTGAGGGACAGGTGGCACAGGTGGCACAGGTGGCACAGGTGGCACAGGTGAGGGACAGGTGGCACAGGTGGCACAGGTGAGGGACAGGTGAGGGACAGGTGGCACAGGTGGCACAGGTGGCACAGGTGGCACAGGTGAGGGACAGGTGAGGGACAGGTGGCACAGGTGGAACAGGTGGCACAGGTGGCACAGGTGGCACAGGTGAGGCACAGGTGAGGGACAGGTGGCACAGGTGGCACAGGTGGCACAGGTGGCACAGGTGAGGGACAGGTGGCACAGGTGGCACAGGTGGCACAGGTGGCACAGGTGAGGGACAGGTGGCACAGGTGGCACAGGTGAGGGACAGGTGGCACAGGTGGCACAGGTGGCACAGGTGGCACAGGTGGCACAGGTGGCACAGGAGGCACAGGTGGCACAGGTGGCACAGGTGGCACAGGTGGCACAGGTGGCACAGGTGGCACAGGTGAGGGACAGGTGGCACAGGTGGCACAGGAGGCACAGGTGGAACAGGTGGCACAGGTGGCACAGGTGGCACAGGTGGCACAGGTGAGGGACAGGTGGCACAGGTGGCACAGGTGGCACAGGTGGCACAGGTGAGGGACAGGTGTGCAGGTGACCCCAATTGACCCCAATTGACCCCAATTTGTTGTTGTCACCTGTGGGGGTGTCACCTGTGGGGTCTGGGGGTGTCACCTGTGGGGTCTGGGGGTGTCACCTGTGGGGTCTGGGGGTGTCACCTGTGGGGGCGTCACCTGTAGCTGTCCTAATTTTCAGGGGGTGTCCCCATTTTTGGGATGTCCCATTTTTTGGGGTGTCCTCATTTTTTGGGGATGTTTTCCCCGTTTTGGGGGGGTTTTTTCCCCAATTTTTGGGGTGTTTTCCCAATTTTGGGGTTTTTTTTCCCAATATTTTGGGGGTGTTTTCCTCATTTTTTTGGGGGTGTTTTCCCCATTTTTTGTTGTGTCCCATTTTTAGGAGTGTCCCCATTTTTTGGGGTGTTTTCCCCATTTTTTGGGGGTGTTTTCCCCATTTTTGGGGGGTTTGTCCCCATTTTTTTTGGGATGTCCCATTTTTAGGAGTGTCCCCAATATTTTTGGGGTGTTTTCCCCCATTTTCAGGGTGTCACTCACGTGTCATCGATGACGTGGTGGCAGGAGGATGAGATGATGGACCCCATTTTTGGGGGTGTTTTCCCCATTTTTTGGGATGTCCCATTTTTGGGGTGTCCCCAATTTTTTGGGGTGTTTTCCCCAATATTTTTGGGGTGTTTTCCCCGTTTTTGGGGTGTCACTCCCGTGTCATCGATGACGTGGTGGCAGGAGGACGAGATGATTGATCCCATTTTTGGGGGTGTTTTCCCCATTTTTGGGGGTTTGTCCCCATTTTGGGGGTTTGTCTCCATTTTTTGGGGGTGTCCCCAATATTTTTGGGGTGTTTTCCCCGTTTTTGGGGTGTCACTCACGTGTCATCGATGACGTGGTGGCAAGGGGACGAGATGATGGACCCCATTTTTGGGGGTTTGTCCCCATTTTTTGGGGGTTTGTCCCCATTTTTTGGGATGTCCCATTTTTAGGGGTGTCCCCATTTTTAGGAGTGTCCCCAATTTTTGGGGGTGTTTTCCCCAATATTTTGGGGATGTTTTCCCCATTTTTGGGATGTTTTCCCCATTTTTTGGGGTTTTTTTTCCCCATTTTTTTTGGGGTGTCCCATTTTTAGGAGTGTCCCCAATATTTTTTGGGTGTTTTCCCCGTTTTTGGGGTGTCACTCACGTGTCATCGATGACGTGGTGGCAGGAGGACGAGATGATTGATCCCATTTTTGGGGGTGTTTTCCCCAATATTTTGGGGGTTTGTCCCCATTTTTGGGATGTTTTTCCCATTTTTTGGGGTTTTTTTTCCCCATTTTTTTTGGGGTGTCCCATTTTTAGGGGTGTCCCCAATATTTTTGGGGTGTTTTCCCCAGTATTTTTGGGGTGTTTTCCCCGTTTTTGGGGTGTTTTCCCCCGTTTTTGGGTGTCACTCACGTGTCATCGATGACGTGGTGGCAGGAGGATGAGATGATTGATCCCATTTTTGGGGGTGTTTTCCCCATTTTTTGGGATGTCCAATTTTTGGGGTGTCCCCATTTTTTGGGGGTGTTTTCCCCAATATTTTTGGGGTGTTTTCCCCAATATTTTTGGGGTCTTTTCCCCCGTTTTTGGGTGTCACTCACGTGTCATCGATGACGTGGTGGCAGGAGGATGAGATGATGGACCCCATTTTTTGGGGGTGTTTTCCCCAATATTTTTGGGGTGTTTTCCCCATTTTTTGGGATGTCCAATTTTTTGGGGTGTCCCCATTTTTTGGGGTGTTTCCCCAATATTTTTGGGGTGTTTTCCCCGTTTTTGGGGTGTCACTCACGTGTCATCGATGACGTGGTGGCAGGAGGATGAGATGATGTATCCGGCGGTCGAGGCCATCACGGCCTGGATGGAGGACACCAACCTGGGGACAACAAAGGGGACACATTGGGGACACTTTGGGGACATTTGGGGACATCGGGGACATGGAGGGGATTTGGGGACATTGGGGGGATTTGGGGACATTGAGGGGGTTTGGGGACATTGGGGGGGTTTGGGGACATTGGGGGGGATTTGGGGACATTGAGGGGATTTGGGGACATTGGGGGTGTTGGGGACATTGGGGGGATTTGGGGACATTGGGAGGATTTGGGGACATTGAGGGGATTTGGGGACATTGGGGGGATTTGGGGAGGGTGGGGGGCGTTGGGGACATTGGGGACATTGCGGGGGTTTGGGGACACTGAGGGGATTTGGGGACACTGAGGGGGATTTGGGGACATTGGGGGGGATTTGGGGACATCAAGGATATTGGGGACATTGGGGGCATTTGGGGACATTGGGGGATTTGGGGACATTGGGGGGATTTGGGGGGTTTGGGGGGATTTGGGGACATTGGGGGGGTTGGGGGGATTTGGGGGATTTGGGGACATTGGGGGGGTTTGGGGACCTTGGGGACATTTGGGGACATTGGGGGGGTTGGGGGGATTTGGGGGATTTGGGGACATTGGGGGGGTTTTGGGAGACTTTGAGGAAATTGAGGGGATTTGGGGACATTGGGGGAATTTGGGGACATTGAGAGCATTGTGGATGTTGGGGACATTGGGGACACTTGGGGACATTGAGAACATCAGAGGGATATCAGGGGGCATTGGGGACACTGGGGACATCGGGGACATTGGAGGGATTTGGGGACATTGGGGGGATTTGGGGACATTGGGGGGGTTTGGGGACATTGGGGGGATTTGGGGACATTGGGGGGGTTCGGGGACATTGGGGGGGTTTGGGGACATTGGGGGGGTTTGGGGACATTGGGGGGGTTTGGGGACATTGGGGGGGTTTGGGGACACTTGGGAGGATTTGGGGACATTGGGGGGATTTGGGGACAACAAGGAGGGACATGGAGGGGACACGGGTGACAGAGGGACACGGGTGACAGAGGGGACACGGGTGACAGAGGGGACACGAGTGACAGAGGGGACACGGGTGACAGAGGGACACGAGTGACAGAGGGGACACGGGTGACACGAGTGACAGGGGTGACAGAGGGGACACGAGTGACAGAGGGGACACGGGTGACAGAGGGGACACGGGTGACAGAGGGACATGAGTGACAGAGGGGACACGGGTGACACGAGTGACAGAGGGACACGGGTGACAGAGGGGACACGGGTGACACGAGTGACAGGGGTGACAGAGGGGACACGGGTGACAGAGGGACACGAGTGACAGAGGGGACACGGGTGACACGAGTGACAGAGGGACACGAGTGACAGAGGGACACGGGTGACAGAGGGACACGGGTGACAGAGGGACACGGGTGACAGAGAGGACACGGGTGACAGAGGGGACACGGGTGACAGAGGGACACGGGTGACAGAGGGACACGGGTGACAGAGAGGACACGGGTGACAGAGGGGACACGGGTGACAGAGGGGACACGAGTGACAGAGGGGACAGAGGGGACACGGGTGACAGAGGGACACGGGTGACAGAGGGACACGAGTGACAGAGGGGACAGAGGGGACAGAGGGGACACGGGTGACAGAGGGACACGAGTGACAGAGGGGACACGGGTGACACGAGTGACAGAGGGGACACGGGTGACAGAGGGGACACGGGTGACAGAGGGGACACGGGTGACACGAGTGACAGAGGGACACGAGTGACAGAGGGACACGGGTGACACGAGTGACAGAGGGACACGGGTGACAGAGGGACACGGGTGACAGAGGGACACGGGTGACAGAGAGGACAGAGGGGACACGGGTGACAGAGGGACACGAGTGACAGAGGGGACACGGGTGACAGAGGGGACAGAGGGGACACGGGTGACAGAGGGACACGGGTGACAGAGGGGACACGGGTGACAGAGGGGACACGGGTGACACGAGTGACAGAGGGACACGGGTGACAGAGGGGACACGGGTGACACGGGTGACAGAGGGGACACGGGTGACAGAGGGACACGGGTGACAGAGGGGACACGGGTGACACGAGTGACAGAGGGGACACGGGTGACAGAGGGACACGGGTGACAGAGGGACAGGGGTGACAGAGGGGACACGGGTGACAGAGGGGACAGAGGGGACACGGGTGACAGAGGGACACGGGTGACAGAGGGACAGGGGTGACAGAGGGGACACGGGTGACAGAGGGGACACGAGTGACAGAGGGACACGAGTGACAGAGGGACACGGGTGACACGAGTGACAGAGGGGACACGGGTGACAGAGGGACACGGGTGACAGAGGGACAGGGGTGACAGAGGGGACACGGGTGACAGAGGGGACAGAGGGGACACGGGTGACAGAGGGACACGGGTGACAGAGGGACACGGGTGACAGAGGGGACACGGGTGACAGAGTCCGTGGGGGAGGGGACACGGGTGACAGAGGGACACGAGTGACAGAGGGGACAGAGGGGACAGAGGGGACACGGGTGACAGAGGGGACACGGGTGACAGAGGGGACACGGGTGACAGAGTCCGTGGGGGAGGGGACACGGGTGACAGAGGGACACGGGTGACAGAGGGGACACGGGTGACAGAGGGGACAGAGGGGACAGAGGGGACAGAGCCCCGTGGGGGAGGGGACACGGGTGACACGTGGGGGAGGGGACACGGGTGACACGGGTGACAAGGGTGACACGAGTGACAGGGGTGACACCGTCCCCGCGGGGGGGGGGGGAGGGGATTTGTGGGGGAGGGGCGGGGGTTGTGACACGGATGACGTCACTAAGCCGCTGTCCCCGCCCGCGTCACCGGCCACGTGGGGCGGATAATCCCGCCCCTCCCCCACCCGCACTGTCCCCACCCCCCCCCTTCAGTGTCCCCAAACCCCCCCAATGTCCCCAAACCCCCCCAATGTCCCCAAACCCCCCCAATGTCACCAAACCCCCCAATGTCCCCAAACCCCCCCAATGTCCCCAAATCCCCCCCAATGTCACCAAACCCCCCAATGTCCCCAAATCCCCCCCAATGTCCCCAAACCCCCCCAATGTCCCCAAATCCCCCCCAATGTCCCCAACCCTCCCAATGTCCCCATCCCTGTCCCCATCCCTGTCCCCATCCCTGTCCCCTCCTTGTCCCATCCCTGTCCCCATCCCTGTCCCCATCCCTGTCCCCTCCTTGTCCCATCCCTGTCCCCATCCCTGTCCCCATCCCTGTCCCCATCCCTGTCCCCATCCCTGTCCCCTCCCTGTCCCCTCCTTGTCCCATCCCTGTCCCCTCCTTGTCCCCTCCTTGTCCCCTCCCTGTCCCCTCCCTGTCCCCTCCCTGTCCCCCTCCCTGTCCCCCTCCCTGTCCCCATCCCTGTCCCCATCCCTGTCCCCCTCCCTGTCCCCATCCCTGTCCCCCTCCCTGTCCCCATCCCT
The DNA here is from genome assembly GCA_038380795.1 of Pyrocephalus nanus. Lineage (NCBI taxonomy): Eukaryota > Metazoa > Chordata > Aves > Passeriformes > Tyrannidae > Pyrocephalus > Pyrocephalus nanus. The sequence goes on from JAWZSU010000132.1 coordinate 20,168, forward strand.
GTCCCCATCCCTGTCCCCTTCTTGTCCCCATCCCTGTCCCCATCCCTGTCCCCATCCCTGTCCCCCTCCCTGTCCCCATCCCTGTCCCCCTCCCTGTCCCCATCCCTGTCCCCCTCCCTGTCCCCATCCCTGTCCCCATCCCTGTCCCCCTCCCTGTCCCCATCCCTGTCCCCATCCCTGTCCCCTCCCTGTCCCCTCCCTGTCCCCTCCCTGTCCCCATCCCTGTCCCCTCCCTGTCCCCATCCCTGTCCCCATCCCTGTCCCCTCCCTGTCCCCTCCCTGTCCCCATCCCTGTCCCCATCCCTGTCCCCATCCCTGTCCCCTCCCTGTCCCCATCCCTGTCCCCATCCCTGTCCCCATCCCTGTCCCCTCCTTGTCCCCATCCCTGTCCCCATCCCTGTCCCCTCCCTGTCCCCTCCCTGTCCCCATCCCTGTCCCCATCCCTGTCCCCATCCCTGTCCCCATCCCTGTCCCCCTCCCTGTCCCCTCCTTGTCCCCATCCCTGTCCCCATCCCTGTCCCCATCCCTGTCCCCATCCCTGTCCCCTCCCTGTCCCCATCCCTGTCCCCATCCCTGTCCCCCTCCCTGTCCCCATCCCTGTCCCCATCCCTGTCCCCTCCCTGTCCCCATCCCTGTCCCCATCCCTGTCCCCCTCCCTGTCCCCTCCCTGTCCCCATCCCTGTCCCCATCCCTGTCCCCATCCCTGTCCCCATCCCTGTCCCCTCCCTGTCCCCTCCTTGTCCCCCTCCCTGTCCCCCTCCCTGTCCCCTCCCTGTCCCCTCCCTGTCCCCCTCCCTGTCCCCTCCTTGTCCCATCCCTGTCCCCATCCCTGTCCCCTCCCTGTCCCCATCCCTGTCCCCTCCTTGTCCCCATCCCTGTCCCCTCCCTGTCCCCTCCCTGTCCCCATCCCTGTCCCCTCCCTGTCCCCTCCCTGTCCCCTCCCTGTCCCCTCCCTGTCCCCATCCCTGTCCCCTCCCTGTCCCCATCCCTGTCCCCTCCCTGTCCCCCTCCCTGTCCCCATCCCTGTCCCCATCCCTGTCCCCATCCCTGTCCCCTCCCTGTCCCCCTCCCTGTCCCCATCCCTGTCCCCATCCCTGTCCCCCTCCCTGTCCCCTCCCTGTCCCCATCCCTGTCCCCTCCCTGTCCCCCTCCCTGTCCCCTCCCTGTCCCCATCCCTGTCCCCATCCCTGTCCCCATCCCTGTCCCCTCCTTGTCCCCTCCTTGTCCCCCTCCCTGTCCCCATCCCTGTCCCCATCCCTGTCCCCATCCCTGTCCCCATCCCTGTCCCCCTCCCTGTCCCCTCCTTGTCCCCATCCCTGTCCCCATCCCTGTCCCATCCCTGTCCCCATCCCTGTCCCCATCCCTGTCCCCATCCCTGTCCCCTTCTTGTCCCCATCCCTGTCCCCATCCCTGTCCCCTCCCTGTCCCCATCCCTGTCCCCTCCCTGTCCCCATCCCTGTCCCCATCCCTGTCCCCATCCCTGTCCCCCTCCCTGTCCCCATCCCTGGTCCCCATCCCTGTCCCCATCCCTGTCCCCCTCCCTGTCCCCATCCCTGTCCCCATCCCTGTCCCCTCCCTGTCCCCATCCCTGTCCCCCCTCCCTGTCCCCCTCCCTGTCCCCCATCCCTGTCCCCATCCCTGTCCCCATCCCTGTCCCCATCCCTGTCCCCTTCTTGTCCCCTTCTTGTCCCCATCCCTGTCCCCTCCCTCCCTGTCCCATCCCTGTGTCCCCTTTTCCCCATCCCTGTCCCCATCCCTGTCCCCTTCTTGTTCCCCTCCTTGTCCCCATCCCTGTGTCCCCTTGTCCCCATCCCTGTGTCCATGCCCTTTCTGTCCCCTGTCCCCCGGTGATGTCCCCTGTCCCCGGGCTGTCACCTGGCGGCCAGGACGGTGTCGTTGTCGCGGGCTGTCCCCATCCCTGTGTCCCCTGTCCCCATCCCTGTGTCCCCTGTCCCCATCCCTCTGTCCCCTTGTCCCCATCCCTCTGTCCCCTTGTCCCCATCCCTGTGTCCCCTTGTCCCCATCCCTTGTCCCCAATCCCTGTGATGTCCCCTTGTCCCCCATCCCTGTGTCCCCTTGTCCCCATCCCTGTCCCCATCCCCCGGCTGTCCCCTGTCCCTCTGGCTGTCCCCTGTCCCCGGGCTGTCACCTGGCTGCCAGGACGGTGTCATTGTCGCGGTGTCCCCATCCCTGTGTCCCCTTGTCCCCATCCCTGTCCCCAATCCCTGTGATGTCCCCTTGTCCCCATCCCTGTCCCCATCCCCCGGCTGTCCCCTGTCCCTCTGGCTGTCCCCTGTCCCGGGCTGTCACCTGGCTGCCAGGACGGTGTCATTGTCCGCGGTGTCCCCATCCCTGTGTCCCCTGTCCCCATCCCTGTCCCCAATCCCTGTGTCCCCTTGTCCCCATCCCTGTCCCCAATCCCTGTGATGTCCCCAATCCCGGTGATGTCCCCTGTCCCCCTGGCTGTCCCCTGTCCCCCTGGCTGTCCCCTGTCCCCGGGATGTCACCTGGCGGCCAGGACGGTGTCATTGTCACGGTGTCCCCATCCCTGTGTCCCCTGTCCCCATCCCTGTGTCCCCTTGTCCCCATCCCTGTCCCCATCCCTGTGTCCCCTTGTCCCCATCCCTGTCCCCATGCCCTGGCTGTCCCCAATCCCCAGTGATGTCCCCTGTCCCCAGTGATGTCCCCTGTCCCCGGGCTGTCACCTGGCGGCCAGGACGGTTGTCACTATCGCGGTGTCCCCAATGTCCCCTTGTCCCATCCCTGTCCCCTTGTCCCCATCCCTGTCCCCTTTGTCCCCATCCCTGTCCCCTTGTCCCCATCCCTGTCCCCATGCCCTGGCTGTCCCCTGTCCCCCTGGCTGTCCCCTGTCCCCGGTGATGTCCCCTGTCCCCGGGCTGTCACCTGGCGGCCAGGACGGTGTCGTTGTGGCGGGCTGTCCCCATCCCTGTGTCCCCAATCCCCTCGGTTCTGTCCCTTTGTCCCCATCCCTGTCCCCATCCCCCGGCTGTCCCCTGTCCCCGGTGATGTCCCCTGTCCCCGGGCTGTCACCTGGCGGCCAGGACGGTGTCGTTGTCGCGGGCTGTCCCCATCCCTGTGTCCCCAATCCCCTCGGTTCTGTCCCTTTGTCCCCATCCCTGTCCCCATCCCCCCGGCTGTCCCCTGTCCCCCTGGCTGTCCCCTGTCCCCGGTGATGTCCCCAAGCCCAGGGCTGTCACCTGGCGGCCAGGACGGTGTCGTTGTCGCGGGCTGTCCCCCCGAGGGCTCGGAACGCGGCGCGGGCGAGCAGGAAGAGCGCGGGGAAGAAGAGCAGGCCCGGGAGCAGCGGGAGCAGCGGGAGGAGCATTCCCGGCGGGAATTCCGGCATCGCCCCCCGCGCGCGCCCCCCGGAGACACGGGGGGGGAGGGGGAGGGGCCTGGAGGGGGGGGGAGGGGGAGGGAGGGGGGGGGAGGGGCGTGAGGATGGCTGGGGAAAAGGGGGGGGGGGGGGGGGGGAGGGGTGAAGGGGGGGGAGGGGGAAGAGGATCAGGGGGATAAAGGGGATAATGGGGATGGAGAGAGGGGGCGTGGCTTAAGGAGGGGGCGTGGCCAGTAGGAAGGGGCGTAATTTATGTGGGCGTGGCCTAATGGGTCCGTATGGGAGGGGCGTGGCCTGATAATGGTGGGGAGGGGGAGGGGGGATAAGGGGGATAAAGGGGATAATGGGGATGAAGAGAGGGGGCGTGGCTTAAGGAGGGGGCGTGGTTATGATGAAGGGGCGTAGCTTTATGTGGGCGTGGCTTAAGGTGTCCGTATGGTAGGGGCGTGGCCTGATAATGATGGGAAGAGGATAAGGGGGATAAAGGGGATAATGGGGATGGAGAGAGGGGGCGTGGCTTAAGGAGGGGGAGTGGATTGGAAAGGGGGCGTGGTTTAAGTGGGTGGGGTTTGAGGGGTCTTGATGGGAGGGGCTGGGGGGAAGGGGAGGGGGGAGGGGAAGGGGAAGAGGATAAGGGGGAGAAGGAGGATAAGGGGATGGAGAGAGGGGGTGTGGCTTAAGGAGGGGTGTGGCTTTGGAAAGGGGGCGTGGCTTAAGTGGGCGTGGCTTAAGGGGTCCATATGGGAGGGGCGTGGCCTGATAATGGTGGGGAGGGGGAGGGGGGGATAAGGGGGATAAAGGGGATAAGGGGGATGGAGAGAGGGGGCGTGGCTTAACCGTGGGCGTGGCTAAGATTAAGGGGCGTGGATTATGTGGGCGTGGTGTAAGGAGCCCGTATGGGAGGGGGCGTGGCCTGATAATGGTGGGGAGGGGGAGGGGGGATAAGGGGGATAAAGGGGATAATGGGGATGGAGAGAGGGGGGCGTGGCTTAAACGTGGGGCGTGGCTAAGATTAAGGGGCGTGGCTTAAGTGGGCGTGGCTTAATGGGTCCGTATGGGAGGGGCGTGGCCTGATAATGGTGGGAAGAGGATAAGGGGGATAAAGGGGATAAGGGGGATGGAGAGAGGGGGGCGTGGCTTAACCGGGGGCGTGGCTAAGAGGAAGGGGCGTGGATTATGTGGGCGTGGTGTAAGGAGCCCGTATGGGAGGGGCGTGGCCTGATAAAGGTGGGGGGATGGGGGGGAGGGGAGGATAACGGGAATAACGGGGAAGGAGGGGGCGTGGCTTTAGGGGAGGGGGCGTGGCCTGTGAGGGGTTGGAGGTCTAGAGGGCGTGGCTTAAGTGGGAAGGGCCTAAGGAGGTGTAATGGGAGGGCAGAAAGGGGGAGGGGCCAAAGGGGGAGGATTTTGGGGGGGTCCCCAAGGAGGAAGGAATGAAAGGGGGAGGAGCTTAGAGGGGAAGGGGCAGGGCTACAGGTGAGGCCACGCCCCCCAGCGCAGCCTCACCTTTTTTTGACCCCTCTTCCCCCTCCCCCGTCAAAACCCCGCCCACCTGAAATGAGGAGGGGCCGGGGCCGCTCCTTAAGGGGCGCTCATTTGCATAAATTTGCATACGGGCCGATCTCTGATTGGCTGGGACCGACAGCCAATCAGGGAGCGTTGCCGGGGGGGCTCCGATTGGCTGAAGGGGCGTGGCCTCGGGGGCGGTTGCCATGGCGATGGAGACCGTTGAATATTAATGAGGTGGGCGGGGCGCCGATAGTTCATTTGCATAACGACAAGAAACGGCTCGGTTAATGAATATTAATGAGGTTTTTATTAATATTAATGAGCATGTTCTTAAGGGGGGCACTCCCCTTCTTAGGCCACGCCCCCTCAGGTATTTGGGCACCCCCCAAAAGAGGGAGGGGCTAAAAAATAGAGGGAGGGGCCAAAGGAGGGGGTGGAGCCTCCAAAAAGAGGGGGGGGGAGGGGGAAAAGGATCCCCCCCAAAATTTGGGGGGGGGGGAGGGAGGGGGGAAAAAAGGGGTGGGGGGAGGGGCCCAAAAGATGGGATGGGGGATGGGGGGACACCCTCCCCAAAAAGGGGGGGAGGGGCCAAATTGGGGGGTTGGGGGACCCCAAAAAGGGGGGGGAGGGGTCAAAGGGGGGGGTTCTGGGAAATTTGGGGTGGGCAAAATTTGAGGGGGGTCCCACAAAAATTTTTAGGGGGGGGTGGCTTGAAAAGAGGGGGGAGGGGGTCAGGGGAGGTCAGGGCACCCCCCCAAAAAAGGGGGCGGGGCTAAAAGGAACCCCCCGGAAAGTGGGGGGAGGGGCCAGAAAGGAGAGGGGGATTTTTGGGGAATCCCCCCCCCAAAAAAAAAAAAAATTGGGGGGAAAACCCCCCCTAAAAATGGGGTGGGGGGGAGGGGTAAAAAAAAAAAAGGGGGGGTTAAACCCCAAAAATCCCCTCGGGGGGGGGGGGGGGAGGCCAAAATGGGGTGGGGGAGGGGCGATATCCCCTCCCCCCCCCCCTTCCTCGCTCGGGCGGGGGGTGGGGGAGGGGCGGGGCGCTATTTTTGGGAGCCCCAAAAGGGCAGAGGGGACCCGAGAAGGTCACAAAAGGGGGGGGGGAGGGGAGGGGCTCCCCCCCCCGCGCCCCCATAAAAAGGGGGAGCCCCCCCGAGCCCCCCGCGCCGCCCAGGACCCCCCCCCCTCACGGTGAGTGATTTTGGGGGGGAGAGACCCCCAAACCCCCCCTTGAACCCCTCCCCCCTCCCCCACTCGGGACCCCCAGACCCCAAAATTGACCCCCCTAAACCCCCAAAACCGACCCTCAATTCCTCCCCCCTCCGATCCCAAAATTGACCCCCCCAGACCCCAAAACTGACCCTCAACCCCCCCAGACCCCAAAATTGACCCTCTCGGACCCCAAAATTGAGGCTTTAAATCCCCCCCCGGACCTCAGAACTGACCCCCCCCTCCGATCCCAAAATTGAACCCCCCAGACCCCAAAATTGACCCTCTCGGACCCCAAAATTGAGGCTTTAAATCCCCCCCCGGACCTCAGAACTGACCCCCCCCTCCGATCCCAAAATTGCCCCTCAAACCCCCCCCACCTCCGATCCCAAAATTGAGGCTTCGAAGTCCCCTGGACCCCCAAATTGACCCCTCTGGACCCCAAAATTGACCCTCAACCCCCTCCCCCCCGGACCCCCAAATTGACCCCTCTGGACCCCAAAATTGACCCTCAACCCCCTCCCCCCGGACCCCGAAATTGACCCCCCCCGGACCCCAAAACTGACCCTAAAATTGACCCTCCCGGACCCCAAAATTGAGCCCCCCAGACCCCAAAATTGACCTTCAAAACCCCCCCCGGACCCCCAAATTGACCCCTCCGGACCCCAAAATTGACCCTCAACCCCCTCCCCTCCGGACCCCAAAACTGACCCCTCCAGACCCCAAAATTGACCCCCCCGGACCCCAAAATTGTCCTCCCCCGGACCCCAGAATTTATCCTAAAATTGACCCCCTGGACCCCAAAACTGACCCCTCCTGAACCCCAAAACCGACCCTCAACCCCCTCCCCCCCCGGACCCCAAAACTGACCCCTCCTGAACCCCAAAATTGACCCCGACTGGACCCCAAAATTGACCCCCCCGGACCCCAAAATTGACCCCCCTGAACCCCCAAACCGACCCTAACCTCCCCCCCCCTCCTCCCCAGACCCCAAAATTGACCCCCCCGGACCCCAAAATTGACCCCAAAATTGACCCCGCCTGGACCCCAAAATTGACCCCCCTCGGACCCCAAAAACTGACCCCCCCTGAACTTCAAAATTGACCCCAAAATTGACCCCCCCCCGGACCCCAAAATTGATCCCTCCTGACCCCCAAAATTGACTCCCCCTGAACCCCAAAATTGACCCCCCTG
>JAWZSU010000133.1:0-26543 GCA_038380795.1 Pyrocephalus nanus
CCCCAAACCCTTCCCAATTTTTAGGAATCCTCCCAAAACCTTCTTTCCACCCCCCCAGGAGCCCAACAACCTGAAGGCCCGGAATTCTTTTCGCTACAACGGGCTGATCCATCGGAAAACCGTGGGGGTAGAACCGGCCCCGGACGGCAAAGGCATCGTGGTGGTCCTCAAGAAGCGCTCAGGTGGGTGCCCCTCACCCCCCCCAGGGTGCCCCCCACCCACCTTTGGGGACCCCCAAACTCAGGGACCCACCCAGAATCTCCCCCAACGTTCCCTGCCAGCACAAAACGCGGCCGTGTTACGATATCTGAAAATCCTGTTCTGCTTTACTCCACTTTAGGGTGCCCCCCACCCACTTTTAGGGTGCTCCCCACCCTCTTCTCCCTCTTTTTGGGTGCGTCCACCCCTTAGGGGACCCCCAAAATCTCGGGGACCCCTCAAAGCTTCCCCCTCGGGCAGCACAAGCTGTGTCAGGGTGCGGCTCCATCGTCCCATCTGGGGGTCCCTTCTCCCTTATCTCCTTCTGGGGTACCTCCCACCCCTCTTTTCCTCCTTTTGGGGTTCCCCCTACCCCCAGGGCACCCCCAAATCCTCAGGGTGCCCCCAAAATCCTGGGGGCACTCCCAAAATCTGCCTGGAGCGGCGCAAACTCCACGTGCGGATCCATCGCGACACCCCGGGGGGGTCCCACCCTCCTTTTCCCCTCCTGTTATTTTGGGACAACACCCCACCCTCTTTTCCTACATTTTTGGAGTGCCCCCAAATCCCTAGGACACCCCCAAATCCTCAGAGTGCCCCCAAAATCCTTGGGGCAACCCCAAAATCTCCTGCCCGGAGAGGCACAAACTCCTCATGCACCATCCCAGGGGCTCCCACCTTCCTTTTCCTCCCCATTTTGGGGTACCCCTACATTGGGGTGCCCCCAAACCCCCCCTAGGGCACCCCAAATCCTCAGGGTGCCCCCCACCCCCCCAGGACACCCCCAAATCCTCAGGGTGCCCCCCAAAATCCTTAGGGGCAACCCCAAAACCTCCCGCCTGGAGCGGCACCAACTCCACGTGCGGATCCATCGCGACACCCCGGGCGGGTCCCACCCTCCTTCTTCCTCATTTTGGGGGTACCCCTACCTTGGGATGCCCCCCAACCCCCCCAGGGCACCCCCAAATCCTCAGGGTGCCCCCCACCCCCCCAGGACTCCCCAAATCCTCAGGGTGTCCCCCAAAATCCTGGGGGGCACCCCCAAAACCTCCCGTCTGGAGCGGCACGAACTCCTCGTGCACCATCCCAGGGGGGGTCCTACCCCTCCTCCTTCCAATTTTGGGGTATCCCTACATTGGGGTACCCTCCCAACCCCCCCAGGGCACCCCCAAATCCTCAGGGTGCCCCCAAAATCCTGGGGGGCACCCCCAAAATCTCCTGCCCGGAGAGGCACAAGCTCCTCGTGCACCATCCCAGGGGCTCCCACCTTCCTTTTCCTCCCCATTTTGGGGTACCCCTACATTGGGGTGCCCCCCAAGTCCTCCAGGGTACCCCCAAATCCTTGAGACCCCCCAAAATTCCCAATTTTCCCCCATTTTTTCCCCCCAGGGCAGCGCAAACCGGCCTCGTCGTACGTGCGGGTGCGGATCCGGCGCGACGCCCGCGGGTCCCTGCGGAGCCTCCGGCACCTCATCAGCAAAGAACAAGTACAGGAGGGACCTGAGAATGGTGAGAGGGGGGAGACCCCCAAAATCCCCCCTCCAAAATTCCCCCAAAAAATTCACCAAAAAAAATCCCACCCAAAAATTCACCCAAAAAAATCTCCCCAAAAAATTCACCCAAAAAATTCCACCAAAAAATCCCACCCAAAAATTCACCCAAAAAAATTCACCCCCAAAAAATTCACCCAAAAAAATCCCCCCAAAAAAATTCACCCAAAAAAATCCCCCAAAAAAATCCCACCCAAAAATTCACCAAAAAAATTCCCACCCAAAAAAATCCCACCCAAAAATTCACCCAAAAAAATCCCCCCCAAAAAAATCCCCCCAAAAAATCCACCCAAAAAAATTCACCCCAAAAAAATCCCCCCAAAAATTCACCCAAAAAAATCCCACCCAAAATTTCACCCAAAAAAATTCACCCAAAAAAATCCCACCCAAAAATTCACCCAAAAAAATCCCACCCAAAAATTCACCCAAAAAAATCCCCCCAAAAAAATCCCACCCAAAAAATTCACCCAAAAAAACCCCACCCAAACAATTCACCCAAAAATTCACCCCAAAAAATTCACCCCAAAAAATTCACCCAAAAAAATCCCACCCAAAAAAATCCCCCCAAAAAATTCACCCAAAAAATCCACCCAAAAAAACCCCACCCAAACAATTCACCCAAAAATTCACCCAAAAAAATCCCACCCAAAAATTCACACGGGGAGCCCAAAAAAATCAAAGGAGGATCCTGAAAACTCGAGGGGCGATTGTGAAATTTGAGGAGGGGTTGGAAGCCCCTGGGGTTTTTTTTTGGGGGGTGCAGCGACCCCAAAAACTCTTGGGGGGGGGTCCCCCAAAATTTGGGAGGTTCATAAAAGTCAAGGGGAGACCCCAAAAAATCAAGGGAGGGATCATGAAATTTGGGAGAAGATTCTGAAAGTCTTGGGATGGGGGTGAAGTCATTCCTAGGGGGGTTTCATGCGGTTTTGGGGGTTCAGGGACCCCAAAAAATCCCTGGGGGGGGGTTCCTGAAATTGGGAGACTCCAAAAAAATCTGAAGGAGACCCCAAAAATCCAGAGAAGTGCCCCTAAAATTTGGGGGGACAAGCTCTAAAAGCTACGGGAGGGGACCCAGGATTTTGAGGGGGTCCCACAACCCGACAGAGGGGTGGGGGAGTTTGGTCCCCAAAATCCAAGGGGGGTCCCCGAAAAACTTGAGGGGGGAAGGAAGCCCAAAAAGGAGGGTTTGGTCTCCAAAACCCCCCCAAAAAACCCTTTGGGGGTCCCAAAACCAAAGGGGAAAGGTGGTGGGGGGTTGTTCATGACCACGAAGGGGTTCCCCCAAATTATGGGGGTGTCCCCAAAAACTTCAGGAACTGCCCAAGAACCTGGGGAGAGGGAGGAGATTTTTCCTATCTTTGGGGGGAGCTGATTTGGGGGTATCCCCCCCTCATTTTTGGGGTGCTGACCCCCCGTTTGTGCCCCCCCAGGCCGCCCTGCGCCGGGCCAGCGCCATCCTGCGCAGCCAGAAGCCCGTGGTGGTGAGGAAGAAGAGGGTGAGGGCGGCCAAGGCCCCGTGAACGACCCCCTCCCTCCCAAAAAACGAAATAAAGGGTCTCAGCAATCCCCTCCAAGACTTTGTGTTGGATTTTGGGGGGGCAAGGGGGAAGTTTTGGGGGTCCCGCTGGGGAATTGTCGCCATTTTGTGTCGCCTTTCCCGCCATTTTCCCCTCACGTTTCCCGCCATTTTCTCCTCACGTTTCCCGCCATTTTGTCCCCTCACGTTTCCCGCCCTTTTCCCCTCACTTTTCCCCTCACATTTCCTGCCCTTTTCCCCTCACATTTTCTTTTCATTTTCCCTTCACATTTCCCTCCCTTTTCCCCTCACTTTTCCCACTCATTTCCTGCCCTTTTCCCCTCACATTTTCCACTTTTTTCTCCTTACATTTCCCTCCATTTCCCCCTCACATTTCCCCGCTTTTTCCCCTCACATTTCCCTCCATTTCCCCCTCACATTTCCCTCCATTTTCCCCTCTCCTTTCCCACCATTTTCTTCCATGACCTTTCCCACCATTTTCCCCCCACATTTCCCATCATTTTCCCCTCACGTTTCCTGCCATTTTGTCCCCTCACATTTCCCACCCTTTCCCCTCTCCTTTCCCACCATTTTCTTCCATGACCTTTCCCACCATTTTCCCCCCACATTTCCCATCATTTTCCCCTCACGTTTCCTGCCATTTTGTCCCCTCACATTTCCCACCCTTTCCCCTCACCTTTCCCACCATTTTTCCCCTCACCTTTCCCACCATTTTTCCCCTCACCTTTCCCGCCATTTTCCCCTCACATTTCCCATCATGTTCCCCTCACCTTTCCTGCCATTTTTTCCCCTCCCATTTCCCGCTTTTTCCCCTCCTATTCCCCCCATTTTTTCCCTCACATTTCCCGCCCTTTCCCCTCACATCCCCCCCCGTCTCCCCTCACAAACACACAGAGGCTCATTAAGAAGCAGAAATACCTTTTTAATGTCAGCACAGATTCCCCCCCCCAAATTAAGGCCTCGGTGGTTTCCCCCTCCCCAGGACTCCCCTTAGCACCCCAAAATTTCCCCAGGGGGGATCCACAGCCCCCCTTAGGCACTTGATCCCATTCCAGGAGCTTCCAGAGCCTCGTAAGCAACAGATTCTTCCCATGGAGGATCCAGGACCCCCTTAGGTACCCGATCTCACCCCAGGGGAGGACCCCAGACCCCAATAAGGGTCCCAATCCTGCCCCAAGGAGGATCCAGGACCCCTTTAGGCACCCGATCTCACCCTGGGGGTGACTCCAGACCCCAATAAGGGTCCCAATCCTTCCCCATGGAGGATCCAGGACCCCCTTAGGCACCTGATCCCAACCCGGGGGTGATCCCACACCCCTGCTGGGATCCCAATCCTGCCCCATAGAGGATCCAAAATCATTTTAGGCGCCCGATCCCACCTTGGGGGTGACCCCAGACCCCTCTTAGGGTCCCAATCCCTTCCAGGAGGGGACCCAGACCCCTGCTGGGATCCCAATCCTGCCCCATAGAGGATCCAGAATCCCTTTAGGAGCCCGATACCACCCCAAGGGTGACCCCAGACCCCTCTTAGGGTCCCAATCCTGCCCCATGGAGGATCCAGGACCCCCTTAGGCACCCGAGCCCACCCCGGGGGTGATCCCAGACCCCAATAAGGGTCCCAATCCTGCCCCATGGAGGATCCAGGAGCCCCTTAGGCACCCGATCCCACCCCGGGGGTGATCCCAGACCCCAATAAGGGTCCCAATCCTGCCCCAAGGAGGATCCAGGAGCCCCTTAGGCACCCGATCCCACCCCGGGGGGGACCCCAGACCCCTCTTAGGGTCCCAATCCTGCCCCAAGGAGGATCCAGCACTCCTTTAGGAGCCCGATCTCACCCTGGGGGTGACCCCAGACCCCAATAAGGGTCCCAATCCTGTCCGGTAGAGGATCCAGCACCCCCTTAGGAGCCCGATCCCAACCCGGGGGTGATCCCAGACCCCTGCTGGGATCCCAATCCTGCCCCATAGAGCATCCAAAATCATTTTAGGCACCTGATCCCACCTTGGGGGTGACCCCAGACCCCTCTTAGGGTCCCAATCCCTTCCAGGAGGGGACCCAGACCCCTGCTGGGATCCCAATCCTGCCCCAAGGAGGATCCAGGACCCCCTTAGGCACCCGAGCCCACCCCGGGGGTGACTCCAGACCCCAACAAGGGTCCCAATCCTGCCCCATGGAGGATCCAGCACTCCTGTAGGAGCCTGAGCCCACCCCGGGGGGGACCCCAGACCCCTGTTAGGGTCCCAATCCCACCCCATGAAGGATCCAGGACCCCTTCAGGAGCCCGATCCCACCCCGGGGTGACCCCAGACCCCTCTTAGGGTCCCAATTCCACCCCAAGGAGGATCCAGGAGCCCTTCAGGAGCCCGATCCCACCTCAGGGGGGACCCCAGACCCCAATAAGGGTCCCAATCCTGCCCCATGGAGGATCCAAAATCCCTTTAGGAGCCCGATCTCACCCTGGGGGTGACCCCAGACCCCTCTTAGGGTCCCAATCCCTTCCAGGAGGGGACCCAGACCCCTGCTGGGATCCCAATCCTGCCCCATAGAGCGTCCAAAATCCTTTTAGGCGCCTGATCCCACCCTGGGGGTGACCCCAGACCCCAACAAGGGTCCCAATCCTGCCCTATGGAGGATCCAGGAGCCCGATCCCACCCCGGGGGTGACCCCAGACCCCTCTTAGGGTCCCAATCCCACCCCAAGGAGGATCCAGGAGCCCTTCAGGAGCCCAATCCCACCCCGGGGGTGACCCCAGACCCCTCTTAGGGTCCCTATGGAGGATCCAAGACCCCTTCAGGAGCCCGATCCCACCCCAGGGGTGACCCCAGACCCCTGTTAGGATTCCAATCCTGCCCCATGGAGGATCCAGGACCCCCTTAGGCACCTGATCCCACCTCAGGGGGGACCCCAGACCCCTCTTAGGGTCCCTATCCTGCCCCAAGGAGGATCCAGGAGCCTGATCCCACCCCGGGGGTGACCCCAGACCCCTCTTAGGGTCCCAATCCTGCCCCATAGGGGATCCAGCGTCCTTTCAGGAGCCCGATCCCACCCCGGGGGTGACCTCAGACCCCAATAAGGATCCCAATCCTGCCCCATAGAGGATCCAGAATCCCTTTAGGAGCCCGATCCCACCCCGGGGGTGACCCCAGACCCCTCTTAGGGTCCCTATCCTGCCCCAAGGAGGATCCAGGACCCCCTTAGGCACCCGAGCCCACCCCGGGGGTGACCCCAGACCCCTCTTAGGGTCCCTATCCTGCCCCAAGGAGGATCCAGGAGCCCGATCCCACCCCGGGGGTGACCCCAGACCCCTCTTAGGGTCCCTATCCTGCCCCAAGGAGGATCCAGGACCCCCTTAGGCACCCGAGCCCACCCCGGGGGTGACCCCAGACCCCTCTTAGGGTCCCTATCCTGCCCCAAGGAGGATCCAGGAGCCCGATCCCACCCCGGGGGTGACCCCAGACCCCTCTTAGGGTCCCAGTCCTGCCCCATGGAGGATCCAGGACCCCCTTAGGCACCCGAGCCCACCCCAGGGTGGGATCCCAGACCCCAATAAGGGTCCCAATTCTGCCCCAAGGAGGATCCAGCACCCTGAGAGGAGCTCGATCCCACCCCGGGGTGGACCCCAGACCTCTCTTAGTGTCCCAATCCCTTCCAGGAGGGGACCCAGACCCCTGCTGGGATCCCAATCCTGCCCCATAGAGCGTCCAAAATCCTTTTAGGTGCCTGATCCCACCCTGGGGGTGACCCCAGACCCCAACAAGGGTCCCTATCCTGCCCCATGGAGGATCCAGAATCCCTCTAGGTGCCTGATCCCACCCCAAGGGTGACCCCAGACCCCAATAAGGGTCCCAATCCTGCCCCATGGAGGATCCAGCACTCCTTTAGGAGCCCGATCCCACCCCGGGGGTGACCTGAGACCTCTCTTAGGGTCCCAATCCTGCCCCAAGGAGGATCCAGGACCCCCTTAGGCACCTGAGCCCACCCTGGGGGTGACCCCAGACCTCTCTTAGGGTCCCAATCCTGCCCCAAGGAGGATCCAGGAGCCCGATCCCACCCCGGGGGTGACCCCAGACCCCAACAAGGGTCCCAGTCCTGCCCCAAGGAGGATCCAGGAGCCCAATCCCTCCCCGGGGGTGACCCCAGACCCCAACAAGGGTCCCAGTCCTGCCCCAAGGAGGATCCAGGAGCCCAATCCCTCCCCGGGGGTGACCCCAGACCCCTTTTAGGGTCCCAATCCTGCCCCAAGGAGGATCCAGGAGCCCGATCCCACCCCGGGGGTGACCCCAGCCCCCTCTTAGCCTTCCCCACACCCCCTCAGGGGGACATTCCCCTCCCTTTTTCCCCCCCTCCCCAAGCACCCCCCTCAGGCCCTGAGCAGCACCAGCCTGCCCGTCTGGCCCAGGTCGACGCCGAAGGCCACCAGGTTGACTCCGCTGAGCACGGCCACCAGCACGGTCCTGTCCCAGGGGCAGGTGGGGGAGCATCCGTAGGGCCGGCGCGCCCGGCCCCCCAGGTCCTCGGAGAAGCCGTAGAGCGCCCAGAGCACGGTGGCCGCCCCGTAGGCCAGCGCGCCCAGCCCCGCGTAGACCCCCAGCGCCCAGCGCAGCCCCTCGGGGTCCCTCATCCAGCCGCAGCACCCCCAGCCCAGCAGGCAGCCGCCCACCAGCAGCGCGCCCAGCACGAAGGACACGCAGTAGATGCCCAGGCACCAGCGCCAGGCGGCGGGGCCCGAGGCGGCGCCCAGCTCGGCCGCCAGGCCCAGCAGCAGCAGCGCCACGAAGGCCTCGGCCACCTTGAGCAGGCCCGAGGGGGTGGCCAGGTACGGGGCGGCCTCGCCGGGCCGGGCGCGGTCCCGGGCCACCTCGGCGCCGTAGGCCAGGGCGGCGGCGGCCGAGAACGCGGCGGCGGCGGCGCGGAGGGCGCGGGGTTGGCCCTGGCCGCCCTCGCGGCCCCGCAGGTGGCCCAGAGGCCACAGCACGGTGGCGGCGGCGCAGGCCAGGCCGGCGGCGCAGGCCAGGGCCAAGGGCACGTCGCGGCGGGGAGGGGGGCGGCGGAAGGCGTCGTTGGCGAGGAGGAGGAGGGTGAGGATGAAGGACAGGGCCCAGGCCGACAGGCAGCCGTCGCCCTCGCCCGGCAGCCACGGCCCGGCCGCCGCCGCCAGGGACAGGGCCAGCAGGGCGCACAGGGCCTGGACGCAGCGGAGAGGGGATGGAGGGCGGCACGGAGGGGGCATCCTGGGGGCTGGGGGGAAAAAAAACAAAGATTAGGGGGGTGTCAGGGGAATTTGGGGGTGTCAGGGGGATTTGAGGGTGTTGGGGGTCTGGTCACAGCGCAGGGGGGATAGAAAACAGGGGTTGGGGGTGTGTCGGGAATTTGGGGGTGCTGGGGGATTTGGGGGTGTCAGGGGAATTTGGGGGTGTCAGGGGGATTTGGGGGTGTCAGGGGAATTTGGGGTATCTGGGGTCTGGGGGATATTTGGGGTCAGGACACAATGAAAAGGGGATGGGGGGCGGCACGGAGGGGGCATCCCGGGGACTGGGGGGAAAAAAACAGGGGTTAGGGGGGTGTCAGGGGAATTTGGGGGTGCTGGGGGATTTGGGGGTGTTGGGGGTCTGGTCACAGTGCAGAGGGGACGGGGAGTGGCACAGAGGGGGCATCACAGGGACTGGGGGGAAAAAACAAGGGTTAGGGGGGTGTCAGGGGAATTTGGGGGTGTTGGGGGTCTGGTCACAGCGCAGGGGGGATGGAAAACAGGGGTTGGGGGTGTGTCAGGGGACTTTGGGGGTGTCAGGGGGATTTGGGGGTGTCAGGGGGATTTGGGGGTGTCAGGGGGATTTGGGGGTGTTGGGGGCCTGGACACAGCGAAGGGGGGACGGGGAGTGGCACAGAGGGGGCATCACAGGGACTGGGGGAAAAAAACAAGGGTTAGGGGGTATTTGGGGGTGTCAGGGGGATTTGGGGGTGTCAGGGGAATTTGGGGGTGTTGGGGGTCTGGTCACAGTGCAGAGGGGACGGGGGGCAGCACGGAGGGGGCATCCTGGGGGCTGGGGGGAAAAAAAAAAGGGGTTAGGGGGGATTTGGAGGTATCTGGGGGATTTGGGATATCTGGGGAATTGGGGTTATCTGGGGACTGAGGGATATTGGGGGGCTGGGGGATATTTGGGGTCAGGACACAGTGAAAAGGGGACGGGGGGCGGCACGGAGGGGGCATCCTGGGGGCTGGGGGGAAAAAAACGGGGGTTAGGGGGGTGTCAGGGGAATTTGGGGGTGTCAGGGGGATTTGGGGGTGTCAGGGGGATTTGGGGGTGTCAGGGGAATTTGGGGGTGTTGGGGGTCTGGACACAGCAAAGGGGGGATGGGGGGCAGCACGGAGGGGGCATCCTGGGGGCTGGGGGGAAAAAACAAGAGTTAGGGGGTATTTGGGGGTGTCAGGGGGATTTGGGGGTGTCAGGGGAATTTGGGGGTGTTGGGGGTCTGGACACAGCAAAGGGGGGATGGGGGGCAGCACGGAGGGGGCATCCTGGGGGCTGGGGGGAAAAAACAAGGGTTAGGGGGGTGTCAGGGGAATTTGGGGATGTCAGGGGGATTTGGGGTATCTGGGGTCTGGGGGGTGTTGAGGGACTGGGGGGTACTGGGGGTCAGGACACAGCGAAGGGGGGACGGGGGCAGCACGGAGGGGGCATCCTGGGGGCTGGGGGGGGAAAAAACCCAGGGGTTAGGGGGGTGTCAGGGGAATTTGGGGGTGCTGGGGAATTCGGGGGTGTCAGGGGGATTTGGGGGTGTCAGGGGATTTGGGGATATTGGGAGGCTGAGGGATATTTGGGGACTGGGGGATATTGGGGGGCTGGGGGGTGTTGGGGGTCAGGACACAGCAAAGGGGGGACGGGGGGCAGCACAGCGGGGACATCCCAGGGGCTAGGGGGGCATAAACGGGGGTTAGGGGGGTGTCAGGGGAATTGGGGTCTGGGGGGGAATTTTGGGGGGCTGCAGGAATTGTCAGGAGTTGGGAGGAGGGGTGTGGTGGGGAGGGATCCCCAACATTTTGGGGGCCCCAGGACTCTGGGGGTTCACCCAGGGGTGATGGATGGGGGAGGGTTGGGGGGCGATTGGAGGGTGGGGGAACTTTTGGGGGGCTGGGGGTTTATTGGGGGGGGCTGCGGGGATTGACAGGAGCTGGGGGGGGATCCCAAAATTTTGGGGGGTCACCCGGGGGGGGGTTTGGAGGGGGGTCTTCCAGCCGCCCAGGGGGTGTGGGTGCGGTCCAGGCTATGCCCAAATAAGGCCTCGGAGAATCTCCTTCCCCCCCCTCCCCCCCTCCTCCCCCCCCTCCCCCCCCCCCGCCCCCTCCCCCTTTCCTGGGGTCGCCCCGCCCCCACCGGGCGCTGGCTGCATCCTGTGGATGATGGGGGGGGGGGGGTCCCAGACGTCCGGGGGAGACCCCAGGGGATTCCCAGGGGGTCCTGGGAAGAAGGGGGGGAGCTCCCCAGGACCCCCCATATGGTGTCACCCCCACACACCCACCCAGTTCCCCCCCAAACCCCCAGAGACCCCCTCCAAAACCCCAGCACTGACCCGAGTGGGTTCGGGTCTTTCCGGAGAAGTTCGGGTCCCTTCTGGTTGGGTTCGGGTGTTTCCGGACGGGACGGTCCCGGTTCGGGTCTTTCCGGACCGGTTCGGGTCTTTCCGAGCCGGTTCGGGTCTTTCCGAGCCGGTTCGGGTCTTTCCGAGCTGGTTCGGGTCTTTCCGGGCCGGTTAGGGTCCCGGTTCGGGTCCCCTCAGGCGGCTTCGGGTGTTTCTGGACGGGACGGTCCCGCTTTTCGGTCCCTTTGGGTTCGGGTCCCTTCAGGCGAGTTCGGGTCCCCTCAGGCGGGATCAGGTAACGGTTCGGGTCCCCTCAGGAGGGATCAGGTCCCGGTTCGGGTCCCCTCAAGCGGGTTCAGCTCCCGGTTCGGGTCCCTACAGGTGGGTCCGGGTCCCTTCGGGTTCGGGTCCCCTCAGGCGGGTCCGGGTCCCAGCTCGAGTCCCTCTAGGCGGGATCAGGTCCCGGTTCGGGTCCTCTCAGGCGGGTCCGGGTCCCTTTGGGTTCGAGTCCCCTCAGGCGGGTCCGGGTCCCTTTGGGTTCGAGTCCCCTCAGGCGGGTCCGGGTCCCGGTTCGGGTCTCCTCAGGTGGGTCCGGGTCCCTTTGGGTCCGAGTCCCCTCAGGCGGGTTCGGGTCCCGGTTCGAGTCCCCTCAGGCGGGTTCGGGTCCCGGTTCGGGTCCCCTCAGGAGGGTTCGAGTCCCGGTTCGGGTCTCCTCAAGCGGGTCCGGGTCCCTTTGGGTCCGAGTCCCCTCAGGCGGGTTCGGGTCCCGGTTCGGGTCCCCTCAGGAGGGTTCGAGTCCCGGTTCGGGTCTCCTCAAGCGGGTCCGGGTCCCTTTGGGTCCGAGTCCCCTCAGGCGGGTTCGGGTCCCGGTTCGGGTCCCCTCAGGCGGGTTTGGGTCCCGCCGGTCCTGATTCAGATCCCGGTTCGGCTCTTTCTGTCCCGATTCGGTTCCCCTCAGGCGGGTTCGGGTCCCGCCGGTCCTGATTCAGATCCCGGTTCGGCTCTTTCTGTCCCGGTTCGGTTCCCCTTCCCCGAGCGGGTTCGGTTGTTTCCGTCAGGGTTCGGGTCCCTCCGCCGCTCTTTCCCACTCGTGTCTCTCCGGGCGGTTCCCCCCGGGGCGTGGCCGGAGTGGGGGGGGGGGAATGTATGACGTCAGGGGGTCCCTCAATGACGTCAGGGGATCACCACGACCCCGTGGGGGGGGGTCGGGGGGTCTCTGGGGTGTGCCCAGGGTGGGGAGGGGAGAGGGGGGGGCACCCACGTGTGTCCTCGGCCCGTGGGTGGGTGACACGGGGGACACACAGGGCGGTGCCCCTTCCCCTCCCCCACCTTCCCCCTTCCCTCCCCTCCAGGCTCGTTTTGGGCCGTTTCGTGAAGTTTTGGGAAGTTTGGCCGTTGCCGGGGGCAACGCGACCGCCGCCGCCCCAAATATTTGGTTTCCGTGGGAACTGCGTGGGGAGAGGGGGGGGGGAAACCGGATGGAGGGGGGTCCACCCATGGGGGGGTGGGGGTTTCAGGGCTCAGGGGGGTCCCGGAGCCCCCCCAAACCCAGCCGGGGTGTGGGGAGGGGTCTCCCCTCGCGGCTCAGCACCTGGAGGGGGAAGGGAGGGGGATTTTAGGGGGGGGGACACACACAGGAATGTGGGACCCCCACCCAGAGACCCCGGAGCCCCACCCATGGATCAGGGACCCCCACCCGTGGGTGTGGGGCCCCTCTTCATTTGTGGGTGTGGGACCCCCCCACCCAGAGACCCAGGAACCCCACCCATGGATTTGGGACCCCCACCCATGGATTTGGGACCCCCACCCATGTCCAGGACCCCCCCAGCCTGGGGCAGGACCCCCACCCAGAGACCCAGGAGCCCCACCCATGTCCAGGACTCCCCACCCATGGATTTGGGACCCCCATCCGTGGATCAGAGACCCCCACTCGTGGGTGTGGGACCCCCCTCCACTTGTGGGTGTGGGACCCCCCCACCCAGAGACCCCGGAGCCCCACCCATGGATCAGGGACCCCCACCCGTGGGTGTGGGACCCCCCCACCCAGAGACCCCAGAGCCCCACCCATGGATTTGGGACCCCCATCCATGTCCAGGACCCCCCCCACCCTGGGGCAGGACCCCCACCCAGAGACCCAGGAACCCCACCCATGGATTTGGGACCCCCACCCATGTCCAGGACCCCCCACCCTGGGGCAGGACCCCCCCCACCCTGGGGCAGGACCCCCACCCAGAGACCCCGGAGCCCCACCCATGGATCAGAGACCCCCACCCGTGGGTGTGGGACCCCCCTCCACTTGTGGGTGGGGGACCCCCCACCCAGAGACCCCGGAGCCCCACCCATGGATCAGGGACCCCCACCCGTGGGTGTGGGACCCCCCCACCCAGAGACCCCAGAGCCCCACCCATGGATTTGGGACCCCCACCCATGTCCAGGATCCCCCCACCCTGGGGCAGGACCCCCACCCAGAGACCCCGCAGCCCCACCCGTGGATTTGGGACCCCCATTTGTGGATCAGAGACCCCCACCCATGGGTCTGAGACCCCCACCCAGAGACCCACGACCCCCACCCACAGGTCTGAGACCCCTACAAGTAGATCTGGGAAACCCCCACCCATGTCCAGGACCCCCCACCCACGTCCAGGACCCCAACCCGTGGGTCTGGGACCCCCACCCACGTCCAGGACCCCAACCCGTGGGTCTGGGACCCCCACCCACGTCCAGGACCCCCCACCCTGGGGCAGGACCCCCACCCAGAGACCCAGGAACCCCACCCATGGATCAGGGACCCCCACCCATGGATTTGGGACCCCCACCCACGTCCAGGACCCCAACCCGTGGGTCTAGGACCCCCACCCATGTCCAGGACCCCCCACCCTGGGGCAGGACCCCCACCCAGAGACCCAGGAGCCCCACCCATGGATCTGGGACCCCCATCCGTGGATCAGAGACCCCCACCCACGGGTCTGGGACCCCCACCCACATCCAGGACCCCAACCCGTGGGTCTGGGACCCCCACCCAGAGACCCAGGACCCCCACCCATGTCCAGGACCCCCCACCCACATCCAGGACCCCCACCCATGCCCCCCCCCCCACCTGTGTGAGGACCCTCTCCCGCAGCTCTCGGGGGCTCAGGGGTCTCTCCTCCTCCTCCTCCTCCCCCCCTGGGGGGTCTTCCCTGGAAAACAGAGGGGGGAGACACCCATGGGTGCTGGGGAAGGGGGGGAGACCCCCCCAACACTTCTAGGGGGGTCCTGGGGGGTCTCAGGGGGGTCCTGGGGGGTCTCAGGAGAGTCCTGGGGGGTCTCAGGGGGGTCCTGGGGGGTCTCAGGATGGTCCTGAGGGGTCTCAGGGGGGTTCTGGGGGGTCCTGGGGGGTCTCAGGGGGGTCCTGGGGGGGCTCAGGGGGGTCCTGGGGGATCTCATTGGGGTCTGGGAGGGTCCTGGGGGGTCTAAGGGAGTTCCTGGGGGGTCTTATTGGGGTCTGGGAGGGTCCTGGGGGGTCTCAGGGAAGTCCTGGGGGGTCCTGGGGGTGGGGAGGGGTCTCACCTGAGGCTGGGGGGTCTTGGAGGGGGGGGTCGACTCCGCCAGGCCTCGTCCCCTGCCGGGACCTGATTTTGGGGGGAGGGGGGGAGGGTGAAGGAAATGAGGGGGGTCCCCAAAACCCCCAAAAAGCCTCCAGGACCTTCCCTCCCACCCAGTGACCCCCAAACCCCCCCTAAACCCCAAACTGAGCTCCCAAAACCTCCAATTACCCCCCCCCAGGACCCCCAAAACCTCCAATTAACCCCCCCCAGGACCCCCAAAATGCCCTAAACCCCAAACTGAGCTCCCAAAACCTCCAATTACCCCTCCCAGGACCCCCAAAACCCCTCAGTTCCCCCCCAGGACCCCCAAAGCCCCCCAAAACCCCAAACTGAGCTCCCAAAACCTCCAATTACCCCCCCTAGGACCCCCCAAACCCCTCAGTTCCCCCCCCAGGACCCCCAAAACCCCCCCCAAACCCCAAACTGAGCTCCCAAAACCTCCAATTACCCCTCCCAGGACCCCCAAAACCTCCAATTATCCCCCCAGGACCCCCAAAACCCCTCAGTTATCCCCCCAGGACCCCCAAAACCTCCAATTACCCCTCCCAGGACCCCCAAAACCCCTCAGTTCCCCCCCCGGACCCCCAAAATGCCCTAAAACCCAAACTGAGCTCCCAAAACTTCCAATTACCCCCCCAGGACCCCCAAAACCCCTCAGTTCCCCCCCAGGACCCCCAAAGCCCCCCAAAACCCCAAACTGAGCTCCCAAAACCTCCAATTACCCCCCCCAGGACCCCCAAAACCTCCAATTATCCCCCCAGGACCCCCAAAACC
Organism: Pyrocephalus nanus; assembly: GCA_038380795.1. NCBI lineage: Eukaryota > Metazoa > Chordata > Aves > Passeriformes > Tyrannidae > Pyrocephalus > Pyrocephalus nanus. The sequence continues at coordinate 15,225 of JAWZSU010000133.1, forward strand.
CCCCCCAAACCCCAAACTGAGCTCCCAAAACCTCCAATTACCCCCCCAGGACCCCCAAAACCCCTCAGTTCCCCCCCAGGACCCCCAAAGCCCCCCAAAACCCCAAACTGAGCTCCCAAAACCTCCAATTATCCCCCCAGGACCCCCAAAACCTCCAATTACCCCCCCAGGACCCCCAAAACCCCTCAGTCCCCCGCAGGACCCCCAAAACCCCCCCCAAACCCCAAACTGAACTCCTAAAACCTCCAATTACCCCCCTAGGACCCCCAAAACCCCTCAGTTCCCCCCCCAGGACCCCCAAAACCCCTCAGTTCCCCCCCAGGACCCCCCAAACCCCCCTAAACCCCAAACTGACCTCCCAGGACCCCCCAAACCCCCCAAACCCCCCCAAAACCCCCTCGTTCCCCCCCCATCCCCCTCACCGGGTTTTTGGGGTGTCCCCCCCCCAGCAGCAGCCGGGTCACCCCAAATTCCAGGCGACGGAGCTGCCCCCATAGGGGGTCCCCAGGGGGGTCCCCGGGGGGGTCCTGGGGGTCTTCCCACCCCTCCTCCTCCAGCAGCTCTGCCAGCCCTGGGGGGGGCACCCCAAAATCAGGGGGATACCCCAAAAATGAGGGGGATACCCCAAAAATGAGGGGGCACCCCAAAATCAGGGGGACACACCCAAAAATGAGGGGGATACCCCAAAAATGAAGGGGGCACCCCAAAATCAGGGGGACACACCCAAAAATCAGGGGGACACCCCTAAAATGAGGGGGACACCCCAAAATCTGGGGGACACCCCAAAATCAGGGGGATACCCCAAAAATGAGGGGGACACACCCAAAAATCAGGGGGACACCCCAAAAATGAGGGGGGCACCCCAAAATCAGCGGGACACCCCAAAATCAGGGGGATATCCCAAAAATGAGGGGGGCACCCCAAAATCTGGGGGACACCCCAAAAATCAGGGGGGCACCCCAAAATTTGGGGACACTCCCAAAATCTGGAGGACACCCCAAAATCTGGGGGACACCCCCAAAATCTGGGGAACACCCCAAAAATCAGGGGGACACCCCAAAATCAGGGGGACACCCCAAAATCAGGGGGGACACCCCAAAAATCAGGGGGACACCCTAAAATCAGGGGGCACCCCAAAATCTGGGGGACACCCCCAAAATCTGGGGAACACCCCAAAAATCAGGGGGACACCCCAAAAATGAGGGGGACACCCTAAAATCAGGGGGCACCCCAAAATCAGGGGGACACACCCAAAAATGAGGACCCCTGGGACCCCCCCCAAATCCCAGAGACCCCCTCCCAGATTTGGGGTCCCCCCCAACCCCCTGAGACCCCCCCAAACCCCCCAGAGCCCCCCCCAAATTTGGGGTCCCCCCGAATCCCAGGGCCCCCCCCTCCCAGATTTGGGGTCCCCCCCAACCCCCAGGGACCCCCCCAGAGCCCCCCCCAAATTTGGGATCCCCCAAATCCCAGGGCCCCCCCTCCCAGATTTGGGGTCCCCCCCCAACCCCCAGGGACCCCCCCAGAGCCCCCCCCAAATTTGGGATCCCCCAAATCCCAGGGCCACCCCCCTCCCAGATTTGGGGTCCCCCCCAACCCCCAGGGACCCCCCAAAACCCCAGAGACCCCCCCAACCCCTTGGGACCCCCCCCCAAAACCCCTGACACCTCCTGATTTGGGACCCCCCAAACCCCAGAGACCCCCCCCCCAAATCCCAGGGACCCCCCTCCAGATTTGGGGTCTCCCCAAACCTCAGAGACCCCTCCAACCCCCTGAGACCCTCCCAAACCCCCCAGAGCCCCCCACAAATTTGGGGTCCCCCGAATCCCAGGGACCCCCCCTCCCAGATTTGGGGTCCCCCCCAACCCCCAGGGACCCCCCAAAACCCCAGAGACCCCCCCAAACCCCCTGGGACCCCCCTCAAATCCCAGGGACCCCCTCCCAGATTTGGGGTCCCCCCCAACCCCCTGAGACCCTCCCAAACCCCCCAGAGCCCCCCCCCAAATTTGGGGTCCCCCAAATCCCAGGCCCCCCCCATCCCAGATTTGGGGTCCCCCCCAACCCCCAGGGACCCCCCAAAACCCCAGAGACCCCCCCCAACCCCTTGGGATCCCCCCCCAAACCCCTGACACCCCCCGATTTGGGACCCCCCAGAGCCCCCCCCCCAAATTTGGGGGTACCTTCTCGGAGCCCCCCGAGCTGCTCCCTCGCCCTCCTCTCCTCCTCTGCAGCTCCTGCAGCTCCGATTTGGGGTCCCCCGGGGGTCCCCCCGACCCTGGGGGGGTCTCTGCTGCTGCCACCGCTGCCCTCAGCTACGGGGGGGGGATAAAAAGGGGCTGGGGCTTTTTTGGGGGGGCTGGGAGGGGTCTAGGGGGGATTTTGGGGTCACTGGGGGGGTTAAAAGGGGGCTGGGGGGGGGTTGGGGGGGGCTGGGAGGGGCCTAAGGGGGATTTTGGGGTCCCTGGGGGGGTTTTGGGGTCACTGGGGGGGTTAAAAGGGGCTGGGGGGGTTTTGGGGGGGGCTGGGAGGGGTCTAAGGGGGGATTTTGGGGTCCCTGGGGGGGTTAAAAGGGTCTGGGGGGTTTTTGGGGGGAATGGAGGGGTCTAAGGGGGATTTTGGGGTCCCTGGGGGGGTTTTGGGGTCACTGGGGGGTTAAAAGGGGGCTGGGGGGGGTTTGGGGGGGCTGGGGGGGTCTAAGGGGATTTTGGGGTCACTGGGGGGGTTTAAAGGGGGCTGGGGGCTTTTTTGGGGGGGCTGGGAGGGGTCTAGGGGGGATTTTGGGTCACTGGGGGTGTAAAAGGGGGCTGGGGGGGGGTTTGGGGGGGCTGGGAGGGGTCTAAGGGGGATTTTGGGGTCTTTGGAGGGGGATTGGGGGGGTCTGGGGGGCTTTTTTGGGGGGCTGGAGGGGTCTAAGGGGGGGGTTTGGGGTCACTGGGGGGGTTAAAAGGGGGCTGGGGGGCTTTTTGGGGGGGCTGGGAGGGGGCTAATGGGGATTTTGAGGTCACTGGGGGGGTTAAAAGGGGGCTGGGGGGTTTTTTGGGGGAATGGAGGGGTCTAAGGGGGATTTTGGGGTCCCTGGGGGGTTTTGGGGTCACTGGGGGGTTAAAAGGGGGCTGGGGGGGGTTTTGGGGGGGCTGGGGGGGGTCTAAGGGAGATTTTGGGGTCCCTGGGGGGTTAAAAGGGGGCTAGGGGGGGTTTTGGGGGGGCTGGGGGGGTCTAAGGGAGATTTTGGGGTCCCTGGGGGGTTAAAAGGGGGCTAGGGGGGGTTTTGGGGGGGCTGGGAGGGGTCTAAGGGGGATTTTGGGGTCCCTGGGGGGGTTAAAAGGGGGCTGGGGGGGGTTTTGGGGGGGCTGGGGGGGTCTAAGGGGGATTTTGGGGTCACTGGGGGGGTTAAAAGGGGAGTGGGGGGCTCTTTGGGGGGGCTGGGAGGGGCCTAAGGGGGATTTTGGGGTCTTTGGAGGGGGATTGGGGGGGTCTGGGGGGCTTTTTTGGGGGGCTGGAGGGGTCTAAGGGGGGGTTTGGGGTCACTGGGGGGGTTAAAAGGGGTCTGGGGGGGGTTGGGGGGGGCTGGGAGGGGTCTAAGGGGGGATTTTGGGGTCCCTGGGGGGGGTTTTTGGGGTCACTGGGGGGGTTAAAAGGGGGCTAGGGGGGTTTTGGGGGGGCTGGGAGGGGTCTAAGGGAGATTTTGGGTCCCTGGGGGGGTGAAAGGGGGCTAGGGGGGTTTGGGGGGGCTGGGAGGGGTCTAAGGGGGGTTTTGGGGTCCCTGGGGAGGTTAAAAGGGGGCTGGGGGGGGTTTGGGGGGGCTGGGAGGGGTCTAAGGGGGGTTTTGGGGTCCCTGGGGAGGTTAAAAGGGGGCTGGGGGGGGTTTGGGGGGCTGGGGGGGTTAAGGGGGATTTTGGGGTCACTGGGGGGGTTAAAAGGGGGCTAGGGGGGGTTTTGGGGGGGCTGGGAGGGGCCTAAGGGGATTTTGGGGTCACTGGGGGGGTTAAAAGGGGAGTGGGGGGCTCTTTGGGGGGGCTGGGAGGGGCCTAAGGGGGATTTTGGGGTCCTGGGGCGGTTTTGGGGGGGCTGGGAGGGGTCTAAGGGGGGATTTTGGGGTCTTTGGAGGGGGATTGGGGGGGTCTGGGGGGCTTTTTTGGGGGGCTGGGAGGGGTCTAAGGGGGATTTTGGGGTCACTGTGGAGGTTAAAAGGGGTTTAGGGGGGGTTGGGGGAGCTAGGGGGGGTTTTGGGGTCGTGGGTGGCTCAAAGGGGATTTTGGGGTCTTGGAGGGGATTAAGGGGGTCTGGGGGTGGAATAGGGGGATTTTGGGGTTCTGGAGGGGATTGGGAGGCTAAGGGGGGTTTTGGGTCCTGGGGGGGTTTTGGGGTCCCTGAGGGGTTTTGGAGGTTCTGGAGGATTTTAGGGGTCCAGGGGGGGTTTGGGGGTCCTGAGAGGGTTTTGGAGGTTCCTGGAGGATTTTAGGGTCCCGGGGGGGGGCTTTGGGGGTCCTGGGGGGGTTTTGGAGATTCCTGAGGATTTAGGGGTCCCAGGGGGGGTTTTGGGGGTCCCGGGGGGGTTTTGGGGGTCCCACCTGCTGGGTTGATGCTGAGCTGCTGCAGCTCCCGGTGCTGCTCCGTCAGCAGCACGAACTGGGAGAAGGTTTGGGACCCCCTCGCACCCCAAAAACCATCCTGAGACCCCAAAACCACCCTAGACCCAACAACCATCCTGAGACACAAAACCACCCTGAGACCCAACCAACACTGGATCCCCTGCACCCCAAAAACCACCCTGAGACCCCAAAAACCACCCTGGACCCAGAACCACCCTGATCCTCGCACCCCAAAACCCACCCTGAACCCCAAAACCACCCTGACCCCAAACCCACCTGATCCTCCTGCACCCCAAAAACCACCCTGAGACCCAGAACACCACCCTTGCCCCAAAACCCACCCTGACACCCACTGCCAAACCACCTGAACCCCACCCCTGATCCCGCCAAAATCCACCTGAGACCCCCTGGACCCAAACCACCCTGAACCCCTCTGGACCCAAACCACCCTGGACCCCCAACACTGACCCCAACCTACTGGACACCCCAAGCCCCCTGGAACCCCCAAACCCTACCTGGACACCCAAGCCCCCCTGGACCCCCCAACCCCCCTGGACACCCCAAGCCCCCTGACCCCCAACCCCCTGGACCCCCCAAACCTGGACCCCCCAACCCCACCTGGGACCCCCCAAACCCTACCTGGAACACCCCAAGCCCCCCTGGACCCCCCAAACCCCCCTGGAACACCCAAGCCCCCCTGTGCCCCCAAACTCCCCCTGGGACCCCCCAAACCCCCCTGGGACCCCCAAACCCCACCTGGGACCCCCCAACCCTACCTGGACACCCCAAGCCCCCCTGGAACCCCCCAAACCCCCTGACCCCCAAGCCCCCCTGTGCCCCCCAAACTCCCCCTGGGACCCCCAAACCCCCTGGGACCCCCAACCCACTGGACCCCCACCCCTAGCACCCCACCCCCTGTGCCCCCAAACTCCCTGGCCCCCAACCCCTGGGCCCAAACCCACCTGGGACCCCCCAACCCTACTGGGACCCCCAAACCCTACCTGGGACCCCCCAACACCCCCTGGGACCCCCAACTCCCACCTGGGACCCCCAAACCCCCTGGGACCCCCAACCCCCCCTGGGACCCCCAAACCCCCCTGGGACCCCCAAACCCCCCCTGGGACCCTCACCCATCCAGGTCTCTTCTCCTCCTCCTCCTCCTCGGGGGGCTCCAGCCCTCCCCCACCCCTCAAGGGGGTCCCCGGGGGCTTCTGGGGGAGCCCAGGGGGTCTTTTGGGGTCGTGCTGGGGAAGGGGGGGAACACACCCATGAGACCCCCAAATCCCACCCCGGGACCCCCAAATCTCCTCCTGGGACCACAATAAACCCACCCAGGGGGTCAGGGGGGCACCAGGACCCCCCAAATCCCACCCCGGGACCCCCAAATCTCCTCCTGGGACCACAGTAAACCCACCCAGGGGTCAGGGGGGCACCAGGACCCCCCAAATCCCACCCGGGACCCCCAAATCTCCCCTGGGACCACAAAGACCCCCCAAATCACCCCAAGACCCCCCAAATCACCCTAAGACCCCCAAACCCACCCAGCACCCACAAGACCCCACCAAAAGCCCAGCACCATAAGACCCCCCCCAAAGCCCAGCACCCATAAGCCCCCCTCAATCACCCAAGACCCCACCCAAAGACCCCCAAATCCCCAAGACCCCCCAAATCACCAAAGACCCCCCAAATCACCCTAAGACCCCCCAAAGCGACCCCAACACCCCACCAGCAGACCCCCCAAAGCACCCACGGGGTCCCCCTCGAAAGGCCCAGCACCCAGAAGACCCCCCCAAATCACCGCAAGACCCCTCAAATCACCCCTAAGACCCCCCCAATCACCCAAGACCCCCCCCAAATCCCTAGACCCCCATCCAAGACCCCCCAAATCACTCCAAGACCCCCCCAAATCACCCCAAGACCCCCTCAAATCACCCCAAGACCCCCCCCAAATCACCCCTAAGACCCCCCCAATCACCCCAAGACCCCCCAAATCACCCCTAAGACCCCCCAAGACCCTGAGACGACCCCCACACGCCCAGCACCCACGAGACCCCCCAAAGGCACCAGAACCCATAGACCCCCCTCAAATCACCCCAAGACCCCCCTCAAATCACCCCAAGACCCCCCCAACTCCCCAAGACCCCCCAAATCCCCCAAGACCCCCTCAAATCACCCCAAGACCCCCTCAAATCACCCCAAGACCCCCCAAATCACCCCTAAGACCCCCCCAAATCCACAAGACCCCCAAATCACCCAAGACTCCCAAATCCCCCCCAGGACTCCTCCAAATCACCCCTAAGACCCCCCCAAATCACCCCTAAGACCCCCCAAATCACCCCAAGACCCCCCAAATCACCCCAAGACCCCTCCAAATCACCCCAAGACCCCCCCAAATCCCCCAAGACCCCCCAAATGACCCCAAGACCCCCCCAAATCCCCCAAGACCCCCCAAATCCCCCAAGACCCCTCAAATCACCCCAAGACCCCCCCAAATCACCCAAGACCCCTCAAATCACCCCAAGACCCCTCAAATCACCCCCAGACCCCCCAAATCACCCTAAGACCCCCAAATCACCCCTAAGACCCCCCAAATCACCCCAAGACCCCCCCAAATCACCCCAAGACCCCTCCAAATCACCCCAAGACCCCCCAAATCCCCCAAGACCCCCTCAAATCACCCCAAGACCCCCCCAAATCACCCCAAGACCCCCTCAAATCACCCCAAGACCCCCTCAAATCACCCCAAGACCCCCCAAATCACCCCTAAGACCCCCCAAATCACCCCTAAGACCCCCCAAATCACCCAAGACCCCCCAAATCACCCCAAGACCCCCCCAAATCACCCCTAAGACCCCCAAATCACCCCAAGACCCCTCAAATCACCCCAAGACCCCCCAAATCACCCTAAGACCCCCCCAAATCACCCCAAGACCCCCCAAATCACCCCAAGACTCCCAAATCCCCCCAGGACTCCTCCCAAATCACCCCTAAGACCCCCCCAAATCACCCCTAAGACCCCCCCAAATCACCCCAAGACCCCCCCAAATCACCCCAAGACCCCTCCAAATCACCCCAAGACCCCCCCAAATCCCCCCAAGACCCCCTCAAATCACCCCAAGACCCCCCCAAATCACCCCAAGACCCCCTCAAATCACCCCAAGACCCCCCCAAATCCCCCCCAGGACCCCCCCAAATGACCCCAAGACCCCCCCAAATCACCCCTAAGACCCCCTAAACCCACCCAGCACCCGCAAGACCCCCACCAAAAAGCCCCAGCACCCATAAGACCCCCCCCCAAAAGCCCCAGCACCCATAAGACCCCCCTCAAATCACCCCAAGACCCCCCAAATCACCCCAAGTCCCCCCCAAATCACCCCAAGACCCCCCCAAATCTTCCCTAAGACCCCCCCCAACACACCCCACACCCACGAGACCCCCCCAAAAGCCCCAGCACCCAGAAGACCCCTCCCCAAATCACCCCAAGACCCCCCCAAATCACCCCTAAGACCCCCCAAATCCCCCAAGACCCCCCAAATCACCCCTAAGACCCCCCCCAACACACCCCACACCCACAAGACCCCCCCCAAAGCCCCAGCACCCAGAAGACCCCTCCCCAAATCACCCCAAGACCCCCCCAAATCACCAAGACCCCCCCAAATCCTCCCAAGACTCCCCCAAATCACCCCAAGACCCCCCCAAAAGACCCCTGAGACCACCCCCAACACACCCAGCACCCACGAGACCCCCTCAAATCACCCCTAAGACCCCCCCAAATCCCCCCAAGACTCCCCAAATGACCCCAAGACCCCCCAAATCACCCCAAGACCCCCCAAATCACCCCTAAGATCCCCCAAATCCCCCCTAAAACCCCCCCAAATCACCCCCAGGACTCCCCCCAAATCACCTCAAGACCCCCCAAATCACCCCAAAACCCCCTCAAATCACCCCAAGACCCCCCCAAAATACCCCTGAGACCACCCCCAACACACCCAGCACCCACAAGACCCCCCCAAAAGCCCCAGCACCCACAAGACCCCTCCCCATAAGACCCAACACCCACAAGACCCCCCCCAAATCACCCCAAGACCCCCCCCAAATCCCCCCAGGACCCCCCAAATCATCCCAAGACCCCCCCAAATCACCCCAAGACCCCTCCAAATCACCCCAAGACCCCCCCAAATCCCCCCAAGACCCCCTCAAATCACCCCAAGACCCCCCCAAATCCCCCCAAGACCCCCTCAAATCACCCCAAGACCCCCCCAAATCACCCCTAAGACCCCCCAAATCACCCCAAGACCCCCCCAAATCCCCCCCAGGACCCCCCCAAATGACCCCAAGACCCTCTCAAGTCGTCCCAAGACCCCCACAAAAGACCCCTGAGACCACCCCCAACACACCCAGCACCCACGAGACCCCCCAAATCCCCCCAAGATCCCCCCAAATCCCCCCAGGACCCCCCCCAAATGCCCCCCAGGACCCCCCAAATCCCCCCCAGGACCCCTCCCCGTGGGTACCGGGGGGTCTGGGCCGGGGTCTCTCCTTGGCTGCCAAGAAATTCCTTCGGCGCCGCTCCCGGAGCCGCCCCCGCTCCGACCCCCGACCCTGAGACCCCCGACCCTGCTCCGGATCCCGGGACCCCCCGGGGACCCCCAGACCCCCGGGGAACCCTGGGGGGGGCACACAGGGGTTAAAGGAGGGGGAATCCAGGGATTCGGGGGGGAATTCAGGGGTTTGGGGGGGAATTCAGGGATTTGGGGGATTCAGGGGTTTGGGGGGGATAAAGGAATTTAGGGGGCTCAGGGGTTTGGGGGGGATTTGGGGGGCTCGGGGGTTTTGGGGGGGAATCAGGGGATTTGGGAGGTTTAGGAGTTTGGGGGGAATTCAGGGATTTGGGGGGATTTCAGGGATTTGGGGGGCTCGGGGGTTTAGGGGGATAAAGGAATTTGGGGGATTCAGGGGTTTGAGGGAGACATGGGAATATGGGGGGGAATTCAGGAATTTGGGAGATTTAGGAGTTCGAGGGGGAATCCGGGAATTTGGGGGGAATTCAGGGGTTTAGGGGGAATTCAGGGATTTGGGGGGAATTCAGGGCTTGGGAGTTTGGGGGAGACAAAGGAATTTGGTGGGGGGAATTCAGGGATTTGAAGGATTTAGGAGTTTGGGGGGGATAAAGGAATTTGGGGGGGAATTCAGGGATTTGGGGGATTTAGGAGTTTGGGGGGGATAAAGGAATTTGGGGGGGAATTCAGGGATTTGGGGGATTTAGGAGTTTGGGGGGGATAAAGGAATTTGGGAGGGAATTCAGGAATTTGGGGGATTTAGGAGTTTCGTGGGGAATCCAGGGAATTTGGGGGTGTTGGGATTTAGGGGGGATTTTGGGGGGTCCCTGCCTGTCCCTCGGGGCCGTCCCCGCTCGCTCCAGCTCGGCCTCGATCTCCCGCTGGGTCTCCTCCAGCTCCTGCAGCCAATCAGAGCCCTCCGTTACCCCTGGGATCCACCCACCAGCCAATCACAGTCCTCCATTACCCCTGGGATCCACCCACCAGCCAATCACAGTCCTCCATTACCCCTGGGATCCACTCACCAGCCAATCACAGTCCTCCATTACCCCTGGGATCCACTCACCAGCCAATCAGAGCCCTCCATCACCCTGGGATCCACCTACCAGCCAATCAGAGCCCTCCATTACCCCTGGGATCCACCTACCAGCCAATCAGAGCCCTCCGTTACCCCTGGGATCCACCCACCATCCAATCAGAGCCCTCCATCACCCTGGGATCCACCTCCCAGCCAATCAGAGCCCTCCATCACCCTGGGATCCACCTCCCAGCCAATCAGAGCCCTCCATCACCCTGGGATCCACCTCCCAGCCAATCAGAGCCCTCCATCACCCTGGGATCCACCTCCCAGCCAATCAGAGCCCTCCATCACCCCAGGGATCCACCACTCAGCCAATAAGAACAGGATCCACTCCTCAGCCAATCAGAGCCTTCTGTCACCCCAAGGATCCAATTATTTAGCCAATCAGAGTTGGTTTTGGGGGCTGTGTTATTTTTTTTGTTATTTTTTTGGGGTGTGTGTTATTTTTTGAGGGGTTTGTTATTTTTTTGTGGAGTTGTTATTTTTTTTTGCAGGTCTGTTATTTTTTGGGGTGTATTTTTTGGGGAGATAGCGTGTTATTTTTGGGGTAGTTTTGTTATTTTTTTGTGTGGTTTTATTATTTTTGGGGGGTTGTTATTTTAATTTTTTTTGGGGGGGTGCTATTTATTTTTTGAGGGGTTTGTTATTTTTTTGTGGAGTTGTTATTTTTTTTTGCAGGTCTGTTATTTTTTGGGGTGTATTTTTTGGGGAGATAGCGTGTTATTTTTGGGGTAGTTTTGTTATTTTTTTGTGTGGTTTTATTATTTTTGGGGGGTTGTTATTTTAATTTTTTTTGGGGGGGTGCTATTTATTTTTTGAGGGGTTTGTTATTTTTTGGGGAGTTGTTTTTTTTCTTGCAGGTCTGTTATTTTTTGGGGTGTATTTTTTGGGGGGGGTAGCATGTTATTTTTTGGGTGGTTTTGTTATTTTTTGGTGTGTGTGTTATTTTTTGAGGTGTTTGTTTTTTTTGTTAGTTGTTATTTTTTTTGCAGATCTGTGATTTTTTGGGGTGTATTTTTTTGGGGGGTAGCATGTTATTTTTTGGGTGGTTTTGTTATTTTTTCGTGTGGTTTTATTATTTTTTGGG
>JAWZSU010000134.1:0-25991 GCA_038380795.1 Pyrocephalus nanus
CGCAGGTTAGGGTGATGTTTAGTGTCTTTTTTTTGGGATGTTCTGGGTTGATTTTGGCATATTTTGAGCAGTTTTTCTCTTTTGGGATAAATTTCTATTCCTATTTTTCCCTCATTCCGAGCCATTCCCGCTCCCCCCCGTTGACTTCCCCCCCTTTTTTGGCAGCCCCGGAGTCCCTTCGCCCCCCTGGGCCTCCCCCCATCCCGGGGGCTCTCCCCGGGGGTCTCCCCGGGGGTTCCCCTCCCCCGCCCGGGACCCCCCCGGGCTCGGGGGGGGGAGGAGGAGGAGGAGGACGAAGATTACGACTCATAACGGCCCCTCCCCCCCCCTCCCCCTTTTTTCCCTTTTTTCCAGCTTTTCCCCCCAAAATCCAAGGGGGGGTCTTGACCCCCTCCCCCCTCCCCCTCCCCCCAGCCCGGCCAGTTTGGGGGGTGGGGGGCGGGACTGGGAGCACTGGGAGGGCCCCTCCCCCCCCCATGGGTGTGATGAGTCTGTTGGTTCTTTGTTTTTTTTTTTTGGGGGGGGGGCTCAGCTCAGACCCCTCCCCCAGACACCTGAACCCCTCCCCCCTCCCCCCCAGACCCCCTCTTTTTTTGGGGGGGAGGGGTCAGGGGTGATTTTGGGGCCGTTTGGGGGGGTTTGATGAGTGCCGGGGGGGTTTTTTTATCGGCTCAATAAAAGTTCCTGTTTCCGTAGTTTTGGGACCCTCCCCCACCTCAAAATTCTGGGAGACCCCTCCCCAAAATCTTGGGGACCCCTAAAACCCCCTGGGAGCCCCCCCACCCCAAATCCTGGGGATCCCCCAAACCCCTGGGACCCCCCCCAAAATCTTGGGGACCCCTCAAATTCTGGAGACCCCCAAAACCCCTGGACCCCCCCCACCCCAAATCCTGGGGATCCCCCAAACCCCTGGGACCCCCCCCCAAAATTACTGGGACCCCCTCAAATCTTGGGGACCCCTGGGATCCCCCCCCCCCAAATTCTTGGGGACCCCCAAAATCCCCGGGACCCCCCACAAATCCTGGGGACCCCCCAAAAACCCTGGGACCCTCCTCACAAATCCTGGGACCCCCCCCAAAATCCTGGGGACCCCCCAAATCTTGGGGACCCCTGGGATCCCCCCCCCCAAATTCTTGGGGACCCCCCACAAACCCCCGGGACCCTCCCCAAAATCCTGGGGACCCCCCAAATTTCCCGGAACCCCCCCCCAAATCCCCAGGGTGCGTTTCCCTTCGCGACCACCAGAGGGCACCGGAGACCCCCGGGGGGGGCTCTGGGGGGGGCTCTGGGGGGTTTTGGGGGTCCTAGGGGGGTTTGGGGGGTCGGGGGGGGGGTCTGGGGGTCTCTAAGGGGATCTGGGGGGGTCTGGGGGGTTTTGGGGGGCTCGGGGGGGGGTCTGGGGGTCTCTAGGGGGGTCTGGGGGGTTTTGGGGGACTCGGGGGGGTTTTGGGGGGCTCTGGGGGGTTTGAGGGTCTCTAGGGGGGGATCTGGGGGGTTTTGGGGGTCCTAGGAGGGCTCTGGGGGTCGGGGGGGGTCTCGGGGGGGGTCTGGGGGTCTCTAGGAGGGTCTGGGGGGTTTTGGGGGGCTCCTGGGGGTTTGGGGGGGCTCTGGGGGGGCTCTGAGGGTCGGGGGGGTTTTGGGGTCCTAGGGGGGTTTTGGGGGTCGGGGGGTGGCTCTGGGGGGGGCCAGGGGGGGTTTTGGGGGTCCTAGGGGGGCTCTGGGGGTGGGGGGGGCTCTTGGGGGGTCTGGGGGTTTTTGGGGGGCTCGGGGGGGATTGGGGGGGCTCTTGGGGGGGTCGGGGGGGTTTTGGGGGTCCTAGGGGGGGTCTGGGGGTCGGGGGGTGTCTCTAGGGGGGTTGGGGGAATCTCGGGGGGGTCTGGGGGGTTTTGGGGGGCTCGGGGGGGGTCTGGGGGGTTTGGGGGGGCTCGGGGGGGGTCTGGGGGGTTTTGGGGGGCTCGGGGGGGGTCTGGGGGTCTCTAGAGGGGTTATGGGGTCTCTAAAGGGGTGGGGGATTAAGGGAGGGTTTTGGGGGTCTATGGGGGGTTTTGGGGGGTCTATAGGGGGGTTCTGGGGGGGAGCCCCTGGGGGGGATTCTCGGGGCTCGGGTGGGCGTCAATGGGGGTCCATAGGGGTTCTATAGGGGGTCCATAGGGGGTCTATAGGGGGTCGTGGCGATCTGGGGGGGCTCTCGGGGCTGTTTTGGGGTTCAGGGAGCTCTATAGGGTCTCAGGTCTCTGTGGGGTCTCTCGAAGCTCTATAGGGTCTCTCAGGTCTCTATAGGGTCTCTCGGGGTTCTATAGGGGTTCTATAGGGTCTCAGGTCTCTATAGGGTCTCTCAGGACTCTATAGGGTCCCTCATGGCTCTATAGGGTCTCTCAGGACCCTATAGGGTCTCTCAGATCTCTATAGGGTCTCTCGGGGGCTCCGGGGCCGTTTCTCGGGGTCGGAGGGGGGGGGGGGGGGACACGCCCCAGGTTTGGGGGGTCCTTTAATGCAGGGGGGGTCTCTCTCTATAGGGGAGGGGGTCTCTCTATAGGGGTCTGTCCCCTCTGGGGGCTCCGCAGGGTCCCCCAGAAGCGTCCGGGCCCCCCAGAAGCGTCCGGGCCCCCCCCTCCCCCTTCCCCTCCCCCTTCCCCTCCCCCCCCCCCGCGGCGCTGGAATTCGGCCCCCCCCCCCGACCCCTCCCCCCTTCCCTCCCCCCCCCTGTCCCGGGTTAATCCCCGGTGGCACCGAAAGAGCCGCTGATCGGCCCGTTGTGTAACCCCGGCCGAGAGGGGGGGGCCACAGGAGGGACCCCCGGGACCCCCAGGGCAGGTGAGAATGGGGGGGACACGGGGAGGGACCCCCGGGACCCCCAGGGCAGGTGAGAATGGGGGGGGACCCGCAGAGCAGGTGACAATACGGGGGGGACAGGGGAGGGGCCAGAGGAGGGAACCCCGGGACCCCCAGGGCAGGTGAGAATGGGGGGGGGACAGAGAGGGACCCCCAGAGCAGGTGACAATACGGGGGGGACAGGGGAGGGGCCAGAGGAGGGACCCCCGGGACCCCCAGGGCAGGTGAGAATGGGGGGGGGACAGGGGAGGGACCCCCGGGACCCCCAGGGCAGGTGAGAATGGGGGGGGGGACACGGGGAGGGACCCCCAGGGCAGGTGAGAATGGGGGGGGACAGGGGAGGGACCCCCAGGGCAGGTGAGAATGGGGGGGGACAGGGGAGGGACCCCCGGGACCCCCAGGGCAGGTGAGAATGGGGGGGGACACGGGGAGGGACCCCCAGGGCAGGTGAGAATGGGGGGGGACAGGGGAGGGACCCCCAGGGCAGGTGAGAATGGGGGGGGACAGGGGAGGGACCCCCGGGACCCCCAGGGCAGGTGAGAATGGGGGGGGACAGGGGAGGGACCCCCGGGACCCCCAGGGCAGGTGAGAATGGGGGGGGGACCCCCAGACCAGGGGGGGACACGGGGGGAGACCCCCAGAGCAGGTGACAATATGGGGGGACACAGGGGGGGGGCACAGAGGGACCCCCGGGACCCCCAGAGCAGAGGGGACACGGGGGGGGCACAGAGGGACCCCCAGAGCAGGTGAGAATGGGAGGGGGACCCCCAGAGAAGGTGACAATATGGGGGGGACACGGGGGGGGGGACAGAGGAGGGACCCCCGGGACCCCCAGGGCAGGTGAGAATGGGGGGGGACAGGGGGGGACACGAGAGGGACCCCCAGAAGAGGGGGGGACACGGGGGGGGCACGGAGGGACCCCCAGAACAGGGGGGGACACGGGGGGGGGGGACAAGGGGGGAGAACGTGGGATGGGGTGGGGACATTTTGGAGGGGTTGGGGACATCGGGGAGGGGACGTGGGACAGGTTGGGGACATCAAAGGGCCCGGTGGTGACATCGGGGGGGGGTTGGGGACATCGGGGGGTGTTGGGGACATCGGAGGGGGTTTGGGGACATTGTGGAGAGGTTGGGGACATCGGGGGGGGTTGGAGACATCAGGGGGTTTGGGGACATCGGGGAGGGGTTGGAGACATCCGGGGGGGGGGTGTGGGGACATCGGGGGGGGGGTCCTTCCCTTTGGGGACACGGGGACACAGCTGGCCGGATGTCCCCGTTGTCCCCCGGGAGCCACCGGGGTGGGGACAGGGACAGGGACAGCGGGAGGGGTTGAGGACATCGGGAGGGGTTGGGGACATCGGGAAGGGGGACAGGGACAGCGGGAGAGGGGACAGGGACAGCGGGAGAGGGGACAGGGACAGCGGGAGAGGGGACAGGGACAGCAGGAGGGGTTGGGGACATCAGGAGGGGGGACAGGGACAGCAGGAGGGGACAGGGACAGCGGGAGGGGTTGGGGACATCGGGAAGGGGGACAGGGACAGCGGGAGAGGGGACAGGGACAGCGGGAGGGGACAGGGACAGCAGGAGGGGGGACAGGGACAGCAGGAGGGGACAGGGACAGCGGGAGGGGGGACAGGGACAGCGGGAGGGGTTGGTGACATCTGGAGGGGTTGGGGACATCGGGAGGGGTTGGGGACACGTGACGCAAGCGGTGACACCGCTGAGGGGGAGCCACGCCCATGGGGGGGTCACCAGGGCCCCTCTGGGTCCCCATCTTTGTGTCCCCTCCCTGTGTCCCCTCCCTGTGTCCTTTGTCCCCAACTCTCTGTCCCCTGTCCCCAACTCTCTGTCCCCCTGTCCCCACTCCTGGTGGTGTCCCCACGCCCCCTGTCCCCCTGTCCCCGTGGCCCTGGGTGTGGCCGTGTCCCCCGTGATGGTGTCCCCAAGGCTGGTGGTGTCCCCAAGGGTGGTGGTGTCCCCAAAGTTGGTGTCCCCAAGCCCTGGGTGTCCCCATTTCCATCGGTGTCCCCAAAGTTGACGGTGTCCCCAAGAGTGGTGTCCCCATGTCCTGGTGTCCCCATGTCCAGTGGTGTCCCTGTGGGTGATGTTGTCCCCATGGGTGACATTGCCCCCCCTTGTCCTGCAGTGTCCCCACAGTGTCCCCACAGTGTCCCCCCTTGTCCTGCAGTGTCCCCACAGTGTCCCCATGGGTGATGTTGCCCCCCCTTGTCCTGCAGTGTCCCCACAGTGTCCCCATGGGTGACACTGCCCCCCCTTGTCCTGCAGTGTCCCCACAGTGTCCCCACAGTGTCCCCATGTCCCACAGTGTCTCTGTGGTGTCCCCATGGGTGACACTGCCCCCCCCTTGTCCTGCAGTGTCCCTGTGGTGCCCCCCCTTGTCCTGCAGTGTCCCTGTGCTGTCCCCATGGGTGATGTTGCCCCCCCTTGTCCTGCAGTGTCCCTGTGCTGTCCCCATAGGTGACACTGCCCCCCCCTTGTCCTGCAGTGTCCCCATGGTGCCCCCCCTTGTCCTGCAGTGTCCCCTCAGTGTCCCCATGGGTGACACTGCCCCCCCTTGTCCTGCAGTGTCCCCACAGCACCCCCATGTCCCTGTGGTGTCCCCATGGGTGACACTGCCCCCCCTTGTCCTGCAGTGTCCCCTCAGTGTCCCCATGGGTGACACTGCCCCCCCTTGTCCTACAGTGTCCCCGTGGTGCCCCCCCTTGTCCTGCAGTGTCCCTACAGTGTCCCCACAGTGTCCCCATGTCCCACAGTGTCTCTGTGGTGTCCCCATGGGTGACACTGCCCCCCCTTGTCCTGCAGTGTCCCTATGTTGCCCCCCCTTGTCCTGCAGTGTCCCCACATTGTCCCCAAGGATGACACTGCCCCCCCTTGTCCTGCAGTGTCCCCATGGGTGATGTTGCCCCCCCTTGTCCTGCAGTGTCCCCACAGTGTCCCTGCGGTGTCCCCATGGGTGATGTTGCCCCCCCTTGTCCCGCAGTGTCCCCGTTGTGTCCCCATGAGTGACACTGCCCCCCCCGTGTCCCCACAGGTGCCGTTGTCCCCTCGCTGTCCCCTCGCTGTCCCCTCGCTGTCCTGGCCATGGCGTTCGGGGCGGTGCTGGCTCAGGTCGGGGGCCTGGGCCGGTTCCAGGTGGTGCAGACGGCGCTGCTGGCGGTGCCAATCCTGCTCATGGCCAGCCACAACCTCCTGCAGAACTTCACTGCCGCCGTCCCCCCGCACCGCTGCCGCCCCCCTGCCACCCCCGGTGTCCCCTCTGTCACCCCCGGTGTCCCCACTGTCACCCCCGGTGTCCCCATGGCCAATCCCAATGTCCCCATGGCCAACCCCAATGTCCCCACGGCCAACCCCAATGTCCCCACTGCCAACCCCAATGTCCCCATGGCCACCCCTGGTGTCCCCTCTGCCAGCCCCAATGTCCCCACTGCCACCCCCGGTGTCCCCATGGCCAACCCCAATGACCTCATTGTCACCCCTGGTGTCCCCTATGCCACCCCCGGTGTCCCCATGGCCACCTCTGATGTCCCCACTGCCACCCCGGGGCCACCCCCGGCCACCCCCCACGGCACCCCCGGGGTCCCCAGAGCCCACCTGAGGCCCCCTGATGGCACCCTGATGTCACCCGATGCCACCCCGAGGTCACCAAATGCCACCCCGGCGTCCCCCGGTGCCGCCCACCCCCACATTGTCACCCCTGGTGGCACCAGCCGGCCCGGTGACGCCTCCAACGGCACCCTGGGGTCCCCCGAGGCCACCCTGGGGTCCCCCGAGGCCACCCTGGGGTCCTGCCGGCGCTTGGTGGCCCCCAACGGCACCGCCGAGCCCTGCCGGGACGGGTGGGACTACGATCGGAGCGTCTACGTGGCCACCATCGTCACCGAGGTGGGGGGAAGGGACACTGGGGGGGGGAGGGGACACTGGGGGGGGAGGGGACACTGCGGGGGGGGGAGGGGACACTGGGGGGGAGGGGACACTGGGGGGGGGGTCACGAGGGTGGGGATGGGGGGGATTGAGGGGGAGATGGGGGGGTGGGGAGGGAGGGAGGGAGGGAGGGGGGATGGGATGGGGGAGGGATGGAGGGAGGGAGGGATGGATGGGATGGATGGATTTTGGGATGGATGGATGGATGTTGGGGTGGACGGACAGACGGATGGATGGATGGATTGGGTGGATGGATGGATTTTGGGATGGACAAATGGATGGACATTGGGATGGATGGACGGACGTTGGGATGGACAGATGGACAGATGTTGAAATGTTGGGATGGACAGATGGATTGGGATGAATGGATGTTGGGATGGACGGATAGACGGATGGATGGATGGATTGGATGGGTGGATGGATGGATTGGATGGATGGATGGATGGACATTGGGATGTTGGGATGGACAGACGGACAGATGGATTGGATGGATGGATTGGATGGATGGATGGACATTGGGATGTTGGGATGTTGGGATGTTGGGATGTTGGGATGTTGGGATGCTGGGATGGACAGACGGACAGATGTTGGGATGGACAGATGGATTGGATGGATGGACATTGGGATGGACATTGGGATGTTGGGATGGACATTGGGATGTTGGGATGTTGGGATGTTGGGATGGACAGACAGACAGATGTCCCCTCCCCCGCGCTGTCCCCGCAGTGGGACCTGGTGTGTGGCTACCGGCAGCTGCGCCAGATGGCCCAGTCCATCTACATGGCCGGGGTCCTGGTGGGCGCCCTGGTCCTGGGGGGCCTCTCGGACAGGTAAGGGCAGCACAGCCCCTCCCCCACCTCCGTGTGCCCGGGCACACCGGCACCGGTGTCACCCGGGGTCACCCGGGGTCATCCGGGGTCACACAGTGTCACCCGGGGTCACCCGGGGTCACCCAATGGCTCCCAGTGGCTCCCAGTGGCTCCCAGTGTCACCCAGGGTCACCCGGTGTCAGCCAGTGGCTCCCAGTATCACCCAATGGCTCCCAGTGGCTCCCAGTGGCTCCCAGTGTCACCCGGTGTCACCCAGTGTCACCCAGTGTCACCCGGTGTCACACAGTGTCACCCAGTGTCACCCGGTGTCACCCAGTGGCTCCCAGTATCACCTGGTATCACCCAGTGGCTCCCAGTGTCACCCAGTGTCACACAGTGGCTCCCAGTGTCACCCAGTGGCTCCCAGTGTCACCCAGTGGCTCCCGGTGTCACCCGGTGTCACACAGTATCACCCAGTGTCACCCGGTGTCACCCGGTGGCTCCCAGTGGCTCCCAGTGGCTCCCAGTGTCACACAGTGGCTCCCAGTGGCTCCCAGTGTCACCCAGTGGCTCCCAGTGGCTCCCAGTGGCTCCCAGTGTCACCCGGGGTCACCCGGTGTCACCCAGTGTCACACAGTGGCTCCCAGTGGCACCTGGTGTCACCCAGTGGCTCCCAGTATCTCCCAGTGGCTCCCAGTATCTCCCAGTATCTCCCAGTGTCTCCCAGTGCCTCCCAGTGTCTCCCAGTATCACCCAGTGACTCTCAGTGCCTCCCAGTCCCTCCCAGTATCACCCAGTGACTCCCAGTGCCTCCCAGTCCCTCCCAGTGTCTCCCAGTGCCTCCCAGTGTCTCCCAGTATCTCCCAGTGCCTCCCAGTGCCTCCCAGTGTGACCCCTTGCAGGTTTGGGTGCAAGGCCATGCTGATGTGGTCGTTCCTGCAGCTGGGGGTGATGGGGACCTGCACAGCACACATCTCCCAGTATCTCCCAGTGTCTCCCAGTGCCTCCCAGTGACTCCCAGTGACTCCCAGTATCTCCCAGTATCTCCCAGTGTGACCCATTGCAGGTTTGGGCGCAAGGCCATGCTGATGGGGGTGATTGGGACCTGCACGGCACACATCTCCCAGTATCACCCAGTATCTCCCAGTATCACCCAGTATCTCCCAGTGCCTCCCAGTATCTCCCAGTACCTCCCAGTGCCTCCCAGTGTGACCCATTGCAGGTTTGGGCGCAAGGCCATGCTGATGGGGGTGATGGGGACCTGCACGGCACACATCTCCCAGTATCACCCAGTATCTCCCAGTATCACCCAGTATCTCCCAGTATCTCCCAGTACCTCCCAGTACCTCCCAGTGCCTCCCAGTGTGACCCATTGCAGGTTTGGGCGCAAGGCCATGCTGATGGGGGTGATGGGGACCTGCACGGCACACAACTCCCAGTATCACCCAGTGACTCCCAGTGCCTCCCAGTATCTCCCAGTGTCTCCCAGTGCCTCCCAGTATCTCCCAGTATCTCCCAGTGCCTCCCAGTGTGACCCCTTGCAGGTTTGGGTGCAAGGCCATGCTGATGTGGTCGTTCCTGCAGCTGGGGGTGATGGGGACCTGCACAGCACACATCTCCCAGTATCTCCCAGTGTCTCCCAGTGCCTCCCAGTGACTCCCAGTGACTCCCAGTATCTCCCAGTATCTCCCAGTGTGACCCATTGCAGGTTTGGGCGCAAGGCCATGCTGATGGGGGTGATTGGGACCTGCACGGCACACATCTCCCAGTATCACCCAGTATCTCCCAGTATCACCCAGTATCTCCCAGTGCCTCCCAGTACCTCCCAGTACCTCCCAGTGCCTCCCAGTGTGACCCATTGCAGGTTTGGGCACAAGGCCATGCTGATGGGGGTGATGGGGACCTGCACGGCACACAACTCCCAGTATCACCCAGTGACTCCCAGTGCCTCCCAGTATCTCCCAGTGTCTCCCAGTGCCTCCCAGTATCTCCCAGTATCTCCCAGTGCCTCCCAGTGTGACCCCTTGCAGGTTTGGGTGCAAGGCCATGCTGATGTGGTCGTTCCTGCAGCTGGGGGTGATGGGGACCTGCACAGCACACATCTCCCAGTATCTCCCAGTGTCTCCCAGTGCCTCCCAGTGACTCCCAGTGACTCCCAGTATCTCCCAGTATCTCCCAGTGTGACCCATTGCAGGTTTGGGCGCAAGGCCATGCTGATGGGGGTGATTGGGACCTGCACGGCACACATCTCCCAGTATCACCCAGTATCTCCCAGTATCACCCAGTATCTCCCAGTGCCTCCCAGTACCTCCCAGTACCTCCCAGTGCCTCCCAGTGTGACCCATTGCAGGTTTGGGCACAAGGCCATGCTGATGGGGGTGATGGGGACCTGCACGGCACACAACTCCCAGTATCACCCAGTGACTCCCAGTGCCTCCCAGTATCTCCCAGTGTCTCCCAGTGCCTCCCAGTATCTCCCAGTATCTCCCAGTGCCTCCCAGTGTGACCCCTTGCAGGTTTGGGCGCAAGGCCATGCTGATGTGGTCGTTCCTGCAGCTGGGGGTGATGGGGACCTGCACGGCCTTCGCCCCCAACTACGCGTCCTACTGCGCCTTCCGCTTCGCCGGCGGGATGGCCCTGTCCGGCTTCGGCCTCAGCATCGCCTGCCTCGGTGAGGGACACCAGGGGACACCAGGGGACACAGGAGGGGACAGCCCTGTGGATGGGGAGGGGACACCGTAATGGATGAGGAGGGGACACCTTAATGGATGGGGAGGGGACACCTCGGTGGATGGGGAGGGGACAACCCCGTGGTCAACAGGGGATGGCCTGATGGCTGGGGAGGGGACAACCCCGTGAATGGGGAGGGGACACCTCGGTGGATGGGGAGGGGACAACCCCGTGGTCAACAGGGGACAGCCCCATGAACAGGGAGGGGACAACCTGATGGCTGAGGAAGGGACAACCCAATGGCCATGAGTGGGGCCATGGCCATGGGTGGGGACATCTCAGTGGCCATGGGTGGGGACATCAGAATGGCCATGGGTGGGGACATCTCAGTGGCCATGGGTGGGGCCATCTCAGTGGCCATGGGTGGGGACATCTCAGTGGCCATGGGTGGGGACATCAGAATGGCCATGGGTGGGGACATCTCAGTGGCCATGGATGGGGACATCTCAGTGGCCATGGGTGGGGACATCTCAGTGGCCATGGGTGGGGCCATCTCAGTGGCCATGGGTGGGGACATCTCAGTGGCCATGGATGGGGACATCTCAGTGGCCATGGATGGGGACATCTCAGTGGCCATGGGTGGGGCCATCTCAGTGGCCATGGATGGGGACATCTCAGTGGCCATGGATGGGGACATCTCAGTGGCCATGGGTGGGGACATCTCAGTGGCCATGGGTGGGGCCATGGCCATGGGTGGGGACATCTCAGTGGCCATGGGTGGGGACATCAGAATGGCCATGGGTGGGGCCATCTCAGTGGCCATGGGTGGGGCCATCTCAGTGGCCATGGGTGGGGACATCTCAGTGGCCATGGGTGGGGGACATGGCCATGGATGGGGACATCAGAATGACCATGGGGTGTGGCCATCACCGTGACCACGGGTGGGGCCATGGTCACAGGGTGGGGCCATGGCCATGGGTGGGGACATCAGAATGGCCATGGGTGGGGACATCTCAGTGGCCATGGGTGGGGGACATGGCCATGGATGGGGACATCAGAATGACCATGGGGTGTGGCCATCACCATGACCACGGGTGGGGGGGCCACACCCACCACCACCTCTGGCCACAACTGGGAGCCCCCCCATCGACAGCGAGGGTGGCAGGGCCATGATGGGGGAGGGGATGGAGGGTGACACATCCCAAGTGTCCCCTCCCCACCCCCCAGTGGTGGAGTGGATCCCCACGCCACACCGTGCCGTCACCGTGGCCATCACCGGCTTCGCCTACACCCTGGGCCAGATCATCCTGGCCGGGGTGGCCTTCGCCGTCCCCCACTGGCGTCACCTCCAGCTCGCCGTGTCCCTGCCCTTCTTCGGCTTCCTGCTCTACTCCTGGTGGGTCCTGGGGGTCACCCCACTCTGGGGGGGGTGTCCCCAATGTCCTGAGTGTCCCCAATGTCCTGGGTGTCCCCAATGTCCTGGGTGTCCCCAATGTCCTGAGTGTCCCCAATGTCCTGGGTGTCCCCAATGTCCTGAGAGTGTCCCCAATGTCCTGAGAGTGTCCCCAATGCCCCCAATCTCCTGAGTGTCCCCAATGTCCCCAATGTCCTGAGTATCCCCAGTGTCCTGAGTGTCCCCAATCTCCTGAGTGTCCCCAATGTCCCCAATGTCCTGGTTGCCCCCAATGTCCTGATTGTCCCCAATATCCTGAGTGTCCCCAATGTCCCCAATCTCCTGAGTGTCCCCAATGTCCCCAATGTCCTGAGTGTCCCTAATATCCTGTGTCCCCAATGTCCTGGGTGTCCCCAATGTCCTGGGTGCCCCTAATGTCCCCAATGTCCTGAGTCCCCCCAATATCCTGAGTGTCCCCAATGTTCCCAATCTCCTGAGTGTCCCCAATGTCCCCAATCTCCTGAGTGTCCCCAATGTCCTGAGTGTCCCCAATCTCCTGTGTGCCCCCATTATCCTGAGTGTCCCCAATCTCCTGAGTGTCCCCAATGTCCTGAGTGTCCCCAATCTCCTGAGTGCCCCCAATATCCTGAGTGTCCCCAATATCCTGAGTGTCCCCAATGTCCCCAATCTCCTGATTGTCCCCAATGTCCCCAATATCCTGTGTCCCCAATCTCCTGTGTGCCCCCATTATCCTGAGTGTCCCCAATCTCCTGAGTGTCCCCAATCTCCTGATTGTCCCCAATGTCCCCAATCTCCTGATTGTCTCCCATGTCCCTGACCCCGCAGGTGGCTGGCAGAGTCGGCGCGGTGGCTCGTGCTGTCGGGCAGGGCCGAGCGGGCCGTGCGGGTTCTTCGGCGCGTGGCCGAAATCAACGGCCGGCAGGACGAGGGGGAGAAGATCACGGTGGAGGTGAAAAAGGGGGGACTTCAGGGGTAGGGGGTGGTTTCCATCGCCTTCCCAACCCCCTCCATCATCATCTCCTGGTCCATCCTGTGGTAGATCCTGAGGTCCAACATGAAGGAGGAGCTGGCGGCTCTCAAGGCCTCCTACACCGTGTCCGACCTGGTCCGGACCCCCGTCATCCGTCACATCTTCCTCTGCCTCTCTGTTGTCTGGTGGGGATGGGGAGGGGACAGGGAGGGGGAGAGGGAGGGAGAGAGGGAGGGGGTGGTTGGATGGGTGGGTGATGGATGATGGATGATTGGATGATGACGATGGATGGATGGATGGATGGATGGATGATGGACCCCCGTCATCCGTCACATCTTCCTCTGCCTCTCCGTCGTCTGGTGGGGATGGGGAGGGGACAGGGAGGGGGAGAGGGAGGGAGAGAGGGAGGGGGTGGTTGGATGGGTGGGTGATGGATGATGGATGGAAATGGATGGATGATGGATGAATGGATGGATGGATGAATGGTTGGATGATGGATGGATGTTGGGATGGATGGATGATGATGATGGATGGATGGATGATGGATGGATGATGGATGGATGGATGGATGGATGGATGGATGGATGGATGGATGAATGGTTGGATGATGGATGGATGTTGGGATGGATGGATGATGATGATGGATGGATGGATGATGGATGGATGATGGATGGATGGATGATGGATGGATGATGGATGGATGGATGGATGGATGGATGAATGGTTGGATGGTTGGATGGATGGGATGGATGGAGGGATGGATGGATGGATGGATGGATGGATGGATGGATGGATGGATGGATGGATGGATGGATGGATGGATGGATGGATGGATGGATGGATGGATTTTGGGATGGATGGATGGATGGATGGATGGATGGATGGATGGATGGATGGATGGTTGGATGGATGGGATGGATGGAGGGATGGATGATGGATGGATGGTTGGATGATGATGGATGGATGGATGGATGGATGGATGGATGGATGGATGGATGGATTTGGGATGGATGGATGGATGGATGGATGGATGGATGGATGGATGGTTGGATGGATGGGATGGATGGTTGGATGGATGGGATGGATGGAGGGATGGATGATGGATGGATGGTTGGATGATGATGGATGGATGGATGGATGGATGGATGGATGGATGACAGATGGATGGATGGATGAATGGATGGTTGGATGATGATGGATGGATGGATGGATGGATGGATGGATGGATGGATGGATGGATGAATAGATGGATGGGATGGATGGATGATGGATGGATGATGGATGGATGATGATGATGGATGGATGATGATGGATTGATGAAGGATTGATGATGGATGGATGATGGATGGATGATGGATGGATGATGGATGGATGATGGATGGATGGAGATGGATGAATGGCTAGATGGATGGACGGATGATGATGATGGACGGATGGACGTACAGACAGATGGATTAGATGGACCTCCACCTCAAGGTCCCTCCCATTCCCGCCCCGCTCCAGGTTCTCCATCAGCTTCTCCTACTACGGGCTGGCCATGGACCTGCAGAACTTCGGGGTCAGCATTTACCTCATCCAGGTGATTTTCGGCGCCGTCGACTTCCCGGCCAAGGTGGTGGTGACCATCTCGCTGAGCTACGTGGGCCGGCGGCTGTCGCTGGTGGTGGCCCTGTTTCTGGCCGGGCTGGTCATCGTGGCCAACATCTTTGTCCCCACAGGTGGGTGTGGGGTCCCCAAAAACCCGTCAGGTGACTCTGATTGGCTGCTTGTCCATCCCCTCCTTCTTCAGGTGTTGGATTAAGCACCTGCCTGGCTCTGTGTGTGTTCATCTGTACATCCGTCCATCCATCCATCCATGAATCCATCCATCCGTCCATCCCAACATTCCATCATCCCTCCCAACATCCCAACATCCATCCATCCATCCCATCCATCCATCCGTCCATCCACATCTCCACCCCTCCAGCCCACCTTCCCTTGTCCCCTCCCCCCCAGGGTTTTCCCCCCTGTCCCCCCTGGATGTGTCCCCTCTGTCCCCCCTGGATGTGTCCCCACTGTCCCCCTGGGTGTGTCCTCTCTGGGTGTGTCCCCTCTGGGTGTGTCCCCACTGTCCCCCATTTGCTGATGTCCCCTCTGGGTGTGTCCCCACTGTCCCCCCTTTGCTGATGTCCCCTCTGGGTGTGTCCCCACTGTCCCCCCTTTGCTGATGTCCCCTCTGGGTGTGTCCCCACTGTCCCCCCTTTGCTGATGTCCCCCCTTTGGTGATGTCCCCTCTGGGTGTGTCCCCCCTGGATGTGTCCCCACTGTCCCCCCTTTGCTGATGTCCCCACTGTCCCCCCAGCTGTGTCCCCACTGTCCCCCATTTGCTGATGTCCCCTCTGGGTGTGTCCCCACTGTCCCCCGTTTGCTGATGTCCCCCCTTTGGTGATGTCCCCACTGTTCCCCCTTTGCTGATGTCCCCTCTGGGTGTGTCCCCCCTTTGCTGATGTCCCCCCAGCTGTGTCCCCACTGTCCCCTCTTTGCTGATGTCCCCTCAGGGCTCCAGACCCTGCGCACGGCTCTGGCCGTCATCGGCAAGGGCTGCCTTTCCGCCTCCTTCAACTGCGTCTTCCTCTACACCACCGAGCTCTACCCCACCCCCATCAGGTAGGGCAGCCATTTCGGTGCCATCACCGTGCCAGGGACACCGGGGGGTGACCGATGTGTCCCCCACCCCACCCTGAGCCCACCCTGAGCCCCAGCCCACCCCGCAGGCAGACGGGGCTGGGTTTCGGCAGCACCATGGCGCGGGTGGGGGGCATCGTGGCGCCGCTGGTGAAGATGATGGACGAGTATTACCCCTTCCTGCCCCCCGCCGTCTACGGAGTGGCCCCCGTGGTGGCCGCCGTGGCCGCCGCCTTCCTGCCCGAGACCCTGGACGCGCCCCTGCCCGACACCATCGAGGAGGTGGAGAGCAGGTGGGGGGGGATGGGGAGAGGGGGGCAGGGAGGGGGGGGATAAAGGGGGGAGGCGGGGGGAGGGATGGGGGTTGGGTGGGGGTTGGTTGGATGGTGGTGGGATGATGGTTAGATGATGGTTGATGATGGTTGGATGATGGTTAGATCATGGTTGGATGATGGTTGGATGACGGTTGATGATTGGTGGTTGGATGGTTGGATGATGGTTAATGATGGTTAGATGATGGTTGATGATGGTTGGATGATGGTTAATGATGGTTGATGATGGTTGATGATGGTTAGATGGTGGTTGATTGGATCATGGTTGGATGATGGTTGGTTGGATCATGGTTGGATGATGGTTGGATGATGGTTGATGATGGATGGTTGGATGATTGGTGGTTGGTTGATGATGGTTGGTTGGATCAAGGATGATGGTTGGATGATGGTTGGATCATGGTGGATGATGGTTGGTTGGATCATGGTTGGATGATGGTTGGATAAGGGTTGGATGATGGTTGGTTGCATGATGGATGATGGTTGATGATGGTTGGTTGGATCAAGATGGTTGGTTGGATGATGGATAATGGTTGGATGGTTGGATGGTTGGATGGTTGGATGATGTTTGGATGACAGTTGATGATGGTTGAATGATGGATAATGGATGGTTGGATGATGGTTGGATGATGGTTGGATGATGGTTGGTTGGATGATGGTTTCCTGCTGAGGGGACACCGGGACACGCTGAGGGACAGGAGGGGTGGCCCCGCCCCTCCCGGGCTGGCCCCTCCCCCCCTCCCAACCCTCCCCCTCCTCCTCCCCCTCCTCTCCCCCCCCAGGGCCAAGCGGAAGTCGGGGGGGGGTGACCCCAAGGAGAAGATCGCCCTCCAGCCCCAGGACACGCCCCCCCAGAAGGAGACCTGAGGGACCCCCTGACCAGCACCCCCCAAACCCCCCCGGGGGTCCCCAAAGCTGATGGGGACGAGGAGGGGGTGGAGGAGGGGACTCGGTTTTGGGGACCTCCCCCCCAATGGGGAGGGGACAAATAAAGAGCTCTGGAGGGGACGCGTCTTGGGGTGATCTCTGAGCACCACGAGGCCACCACGGACCCAGGGACCACCCCTGGGGTCACCCCTGATGGGACGATGGCCACAAAGTGTCCCCAGGGCCACCTGTGCCAGGGTGACACCAGAAACCACCTCCAAAGGGACAATGGCCACAAAGTGTCCCTAGGGCCACCTGTGCCAGGGTGACACCCAGTGACACCTCCGGGGTCACCCCTGATGGGACGATGGCCACCAAGTGTCCCCAGGGTCACCTGTGAGAGGGTGACACCCAGTGACACCCCCAGGGTCATCCCTGATGGGACAATTGTCACAAAGTGTCCCCAGCGTCACCTGTGCCAGGGTGACACCTCCAGGGTCCCCCCAAAGGGACAATGGCCACAAAGTGTCCCCAGGGCCACCTGTGAGAGGGTGACACCCAGTGACACCCCCAGGGTCATCCCTGATGGGACAATTGTCACAAAGTGTCCCCAGCGTCACCTGTGCCAGGGTGACACCTCCAGGGTCCCCCCAAAGGGACAATGGCCACAAAGTGTCCCCAGGGCCACCTGTGCCAGGGTGACACCCCCAGGGTCACCCCTGATGGGACAATGGCCACAAAGTGTCCCCAGGGCCACCTGTGAGAGGGTGACACCTCCAGGGTCACCCCTGATGGGGCAATGGCCACAAAGTGTCCTCAGGGCCATCTGTGCCAGGGTGACACCAGAAACCACCTCCAAAGGGACAATGGCCACAAAGTGTCCCCAGGGCCACCTGTGAGAGGGTGACACCCAGTGACCACCTCCAAAGGGACAATGGTCACAAAGTGTCCCCAGGGTCACCTGTGAGGGGGTGACACCTCTGGGGTCACCCCTGATGGGACAATGGCCACAAAGTGTCCCCAGGGTCACCTGTGAGAGGGTGACAACCAGTGACACCTCCAGGGTCACCCTTGATGGGACAATGGCCACAAAGTGTCCCCAGGGCCCCCTCCCTGTCCCCAATTCCCCCTCCCTGTCCCCAATTCCCCCTCTCCCCCTGTCCCCAATTCCCCCTCCCCCCTTGTCCCCAATTCCCCCTCCCTGTCCCCAATTCCCCCCCGTCCCCAATTCCCCCTCCTGTCCCCAATTCCCCCTCATCCCCAATTCCCCCCCTGTCCCCAATTCCCCCCCCTTGTCCCCAATTCCCCCTCCCTGTCCCCAATTCCCCCTCCCCCCCGTCCCCAATTCCCCCTCCCTGTCCCCAATTCCCCCTCCCTGTCCCCAATTCCCCCCCTGTCCCCAATTCCCCCTCCCTGTCCCCAATTCCCCCCCTGTCCCCAATTCCCCCTCCCTCCTGTCCCCAATTCCCCCTCCCCCCCTGTCCCCAATTCCCCCTCCCTGTCCCCAATTCCCCCCCTGTCCCCAATTCCCCCTCCCCCCTTGTCCCCAATTCCCCCTCCCCCCCGTCCCCAATTCCCCCTCCCTGTCCCCAATTCCCCCTCCCTGTCCCCAATTCCCCCCCTGTCCCCAATTCCCCCTCCCCCCTTGTCCCCAATTCCCCCCCCGTCCCCAATTCCCCCTCCCCCCTTGTCCCCAATTCCCCCTCCCTGTCCCCAATTCCCCCTCCCTCCTGTCCCCAATTCCCCCTCCCCCCCGTCCCCAATTCCCCCCCGTCCCCAATTCCCCCTCCCTGTCCCCAATTCCCCCCTGTCCCCAATTCCCCCCCGTCCCCAATTCCCCCCTGTCCCCAATTCCCCCCCATTGTCCCCAATTCCCCCTCCCTGTCCCCAATTCCCCCCCGTCCCCAATTCCCCCTCCCTGTCCCCAATTCCCCCTCCTGTCCCCAATTCCCCCTCCCTGTCCCCAATTCCCCCTCCCTGTCCCCAATTCCCCCCCCACTGTCCCCAATTCCCCCCCTGTCCCCCCCTCCCACCCCGACCCTTGGTCCCATCACCCTTTCCCCCCTCTCAGGGCTTGACCCCATCAAAAATTAACCCCTCCCCGGGTGGGGAATTCGCTGACCCAGCCGGGGCCACCCTCGGGCAGCACCTTTGGGTGCCCTCCCGGTCACCCAAAGCGCTAAAATTTAACCCAAAGTTCCGGGAGACGTCGCCTCCCTCCCCCCCAACAAGGGCTGGGGTCACCGAAGTCACCGCTGGGGTGGCCACGACCTGGTCCCTCCATCGCCTTTTCCCCACAAAAAGAAGAAAAAAACCCACAAAAAATATAATATAAAATTTAAAAATATATTTAATATGTTTTTATTATTTATTTTTATTTTATTTTTTAGTTTGTTATTTATTATAGTATTTATTTTGTTATTTATTCTATTATTTATTCTATTATTTAATCTATTATTTATTCTATTATTTATTCTATTACTTATTCTGTTATTTATTCAATCCATTATTTATTCTATTATTTATTCTATTAGTTATTCTTTATTCTATTACATTTGTTACATTATTTATATATATTTTTATATCTAATATATATCGAACATAAATACATAAAAACCGATAATCAAGGAAAACAAATTAACAATTCCTTGGGGTCCTGGCCCCCCAAATCGCCCCCAGTTTAGCTCCGTTTTGGGGGGCGACTTTTGCCCTTTTTTTTTTTTCTTCCCTCTTTTTTTTTTTTGCCCCCCCCTTTTTTTTCTTTTGCCCCTCTTCTTTTTCCCTCTTTTTTTCCCTCTCATTTTTTTGCCCCTTTTTTTTTCCCCTTATTTTTTCCCCATTTTCCCCCCATTTTTTGACCCCTTTTTTTCCCCCATTTTCCCCCCATTTTTCCTCTGTTTTGTTTCCCCCCCCCTTTTTTTCCCCTTTTTTTTGCCCCTCTTTTTTTTCCTTCCCCCTCCATTTTTCCCCCATTTTTTTGCCCCTTTTTTTTTGCCCCCTTTTTTTTGCCCCCTTATTTTTTCCCCTCTTTTTTCCCCCATTTTCCCCCCATTTTTTTTGCTCCTTTTTTCCCCCCCCATTTTTTTCCACCTTTTTTGTTGCCCCCCATTTTTCTCCCTTTTTTTGTTTTCTTCCCCCCCATTTCCCCCCCTTTTTTTTCCCCTCTTCCCCCCCCTTTTTTTTCCTCTTTTTTTTTTTTTTCTCTCTTTTTCTCTCTTTCTTTTTTTTCCTTTTTTTTTTTTTTTTAACTCCCCTCTCTGCCCTTTCCCCTTTCCCCTGGAAAACCCCCCCAACAAAAAAAACCATGCCATCAACCATTAACCCACAACCAGCAGGCAGGGCCTTTAAAGAGACCACCCCCCAATCCCACCCCAAATCCCACCCCCCAATCCAATCCCACCCCCAATCCCATCCCACCCCCAATCCCATCCCAAATCCCACCCCCAATCCCACCCCCCAATCCTCCCCCCAATCCCACCCCAATCCCACCCCCAATCCCACCCCCAATCCCACCCCCAATCCCACCCCAAATCCCACCCCAAATCCCACCCCCCAATCCAATCCCAGCCCCCCAATCCCACCCCCCCCAATCCCACCCCAAATCCCATCCCCCAATCCCACCCCCTCCAATCCCACCCCCCAATCCCACCCCCAATCCCACCCCCCCCAATCCCATCCCACCCCCCAATCCCACCCCAAATCCCACCCCCCAATCCCACCCCCAATCCCACCCCAAATCCCACCCCCCAATCCCACCCCCCCCAAATCCCACCCCAAATCCCACCCCCAATCCCATCCCACCCCCCAATCCCACCCCAAATCCCAGCCCCAAATCCCACCCCCCCATCCCACCCCACCCCACGGGGCGGGGGCACCACGAGGGGCAGAGTTTTGGGGAGAACCCCCCTGAGGCCGTGAGAAGAAAAAGAGGGGTGGTTTTGGGGGGGATCCCCTGCGTGGTAAGGGGGGGTGGGGGGGTCCCTCTGGGGTTTTTGGGTGGGTGGGATGGCGTTCGCCGACCTTCTGGAGCGGGCGGGGGGCACCGGGCGCTTCCAGGTGCTGTCGGCGCTGCTGCTGTCGCTGCCGGTGCTGATGATGGCGAGCCACAACCTCCTGCAGAACTTCACGGCCGCCACCGCCCCGCACCGCTGCCGCCTGCCCCGAGAGCCCCAAAACTCCGGGGATGGCACCACGGAGCCGCTCAGGGCGTGGATTCCCCACGGAGACCCCAAAAACACCGGTGATGCCACCACTGAGACCACCCCGGAGCCGCTCAGGGCACGACTGCACCACAACGACCCCAAAAACACCGGTGATGCCACCCCGGAGCTGCTCAGGGTGAGGCTGCCCCACGGAGACCCCAAAAACACCGGTGATGCCGTCCCGGAGCCACTCAGGGCGTGGATGCCCCACAGAGACCCCAAAAACACCGGTGATGCCACCACTGAGGCCACCACGGAGCTGCTCAGGGCGAGGATGCCCCATGGAGACCCCAAAAACACCGGTGATGCCGTCCCGGAGCCACTCAGGGCGTGGATGCCCCACAGAGACCCCAAAAACACCGGTGATGCCGTCCCGGAGCCACTCAGGGCGTGGATGCCCCACAGAGACCCCAAAAACACCGGTGATGCCACCACTGAGGCCACCACGGAGCTGCTCAGGGCGAGGATGCCCCATGGAGACCCCAAAAACACCGGTGATGCCGTCCCGGAGCCACTCAGGGTGTGGATTCCCCATGGAGACCCCAAAAACACCGGTGATGCCACCCCGGAGCCCCTCAGGGTGTGGATGCCCCACGGAGACCCCAAAAACACCGGTGATGCCACCACTGAGGCCACCACGGAGCTGCTCAGGGCGAGGCTGCCCCACGGAGACCCCAAAAACACCGGTGATGCCGTCCCGGAGCCACTCAGGGTGTGGATTCCCCATGGAGACCCCAAAAACACCGGTGATGCCACCCCGGAGCCCCTCAGGGTGTGGATGCCCCACGGAGACCCCAAAAACACCGGTGATGCCACCCCGGAGCTGCTCAGGGTGAGGCTGCCCCACGGAGACCCCAAAAACACCGGTGACGCCACCGAGACCACCCCAAGGCCGCTCAGGGCGTGGCTGCCCCACAACGACACCGGTGATGCCACCACCGGTGCCACCACCATGACCACCCCGGAGCTGCTGAGGGCTTGGTTGCCCCACGGCGAGTCCTGCCGGCGCTTCGTGGAGCCCCAGTGGGCTCTCCTGGACGGTCCCGGCAATGCCACCAACGCCACCGACGGCGCGGCCGCGCCGGACACCGAGCCGTGCCGGGACGGGTGGGTGTACGACCGCAGCGTCTTCACCAGCACCATCGTCACCGAGGTGGGGTTGGGTTGGTGGATGAGGGGTTGGTTTGGTGGCCAAAGGGTTGGTTTGGTGGTCGAGGGGTTGATTTTGTGGATGAGGGTTTGGTTTGGTCACCAAAGGGTTGGGTTGGTGGCCATGGGTTTGGTTTGGTGGTCAAGGAATTGGGGTGGTTGAGGATTGGGTGGCCAAAGGGTTGGTTTGGTGGCCAAGGGGTTGGTTTGGTGGTCAAAGGGTTGGTTTGGTGGCCAAGCGGTTGGTTTGGTGGTCAAAGGGTTGGTTTGGTGGCCAAGGGGTTGGTTTGGTGGTCAAAGGGTTGGTTTGGTGGCCAAGGGGTTGGTTTGGTGGCCGAGTGGTTGGGTTGGTTGAGGGTTGGGTGGCCAAGGGGTTGGTTTGGTGGCCAAGGGGTTGGTGGCAAGGGATTTGGTGACCTAGAGGTTGGTTTGGTGGCCAAAGGGTTGGTTTGGTGGCCAAGGGGTTGATTTGGTGGATGAGTCATTGGTTTGGTGACCAAAGGGTTGGGTTGGTGGCCAAGGGGTTGGTTTGGTGGCCAAAGGGTTGATTTGGTGACCAAGGGGTTGGATTGGTGGCCAAAGGGTTGATTTGGTGGCCAAGGGGTTGATTTGGTGGCCAAGAGGTTTTTTGATGACCCCTTTCCCTTGGCCAACACTTGACCCATGACCAGTCCCTGAGGGGGGGTCAGGAGGTCATGGGGGGTCCAGGGGGGGGTCAGGAGGGCAGAGGGGACCCCCCTGGTGTCGGTGCCACCCCGGGGACCCCCCTGGTGCCACCGGTGCCACCCCAGGCCGTGTCCCCCCCGCAGTGGGACCTGGTGTGTGGCCAGCGGGGGCTGAGGGAGCTGGCCCAGTCCCTCTACATGGCCGGGGTCCTGGTGGGCGGCATCGTCTTCGGGGGGCTCTCTGACAGGTGAGGGCATCGTGGGGGAAAGGGTTTCACCCACTCTTCATCCTCATCCTCATCATCATCCTCATCATCATCCTCATCATCATCATCATCCTTTTTTCCTCATCCTCAACCTCACCCTTCTTTCTCTTCTTCATACTTTCTTCCTCCTCCTCAACTTCTCCTTCTCCTTCTCCTTCTCCTTCTCCTCCTTCTCCTTCTCCTTCTCCTTCTCCTTCTCCTCCTCCTCCTTCCCATTTCCCCCCCCATTTCCCCCCATTTCACCCCATTCCCTCCCCCATTTCCCCCCTCATTTTTTCCCATTTTTCCCCCCTCATTTTTCCCCATTCCCCCCTCATTTTCCCCATTCCCCCCTCATTTTTTCCCATTTCCCCCCTCATTTTTTCCCATTTCCCCCCTCATTTTTTCCCATTTCCCCCCTCATTTTTTCTCATTTCCCCCCTCATTTTTTCCCATTCCCTCCCCATTTCCCCCCATTCCCCCCCATTTCCCCTCTCATTTTTCCCATTCCCCCCCCCATTTTCCCCCTCCTTTCCCCTCCCATTTCTCCCCCATTCCCTCCCCATTCCCCCCTCATTTTTTCCCATTTCCCCCCACTTTCTCCCCCATTTCCCCCCTCATTTTTTCCCATTTCCCCCCTCATTTTTCCCCATTTTCCCCCCCATCTCCCCCCCATTTCCCCCCCATTCCCTCCCCATTCCCCCCTCATTTTTTCCCATTTCCCCCCTCAATTTTTCCCATTCCCCCCCCATTTCCCCCCTCATTTTCTCCCATTTCCCCCTCATTTTTTCCCATTCCCCCCCTCATTTTTTCCCATTTCCCCCCTCATTTTTTCCCATTCCCCCCTCATTTTTTCTCATTTTCTCCCCCATTCCCTCCACATTTCCCCCCTCATTTTTCCCCATTTCCCCCCTCATTTTTCCCCATTTCCCCCCTCATTTTTCCCATTCCCCCCTCATTTTTTCCCATTCCCCCCTCATTTTTTCCCATTCCCCCCTCATTTTTTCCCATTTTCTCCCCCATTCCCTCCCCATTTCCCCCCTCATTTTTTCCCATTTCCCTCCCCATCTCCCCCCCATTTCCCCCTCATTTTTCCCCATTCCCCCCTCATTTTTTCCCCATTTTCCCCCCTCATTTTTCCCATTCCCCCCTCATTTTTCCCCATTTTTCCCCCCCGTGTGACATCACCGGGGGTCCCTGCAGGTTCGGCCGCCGCTCGGTGCTCACCTGGTGTTACCTGCAGTTGGGGGCCACCGGCACCTGCGCCGCCTTCGCCCCCTCCTTCTCCCTCTACTGCCTCTTCCGCTTCCTCTCGGGGGCCGCCTTCTCGGGCATCGTCCTCAACAGCGTCTCCCTCTGTGCGTGAGACCCCAAAATCCCCGAGACACCCCCCCTGAAATCCCTGGGACCCCAAAATCCCTGGGAGCCCAAAAACCCGGACCCCGAAATCCCTGGGACCCCAAAATCCCTGGGACTCCGCAATCCCTGGGATCCCAAATCCCTGACTCCGAAATCCCTGGGACCCCGAAATCCCTGGGACCCCGAAAATCCGGACCCCGAAACCCCTGGGACCCCAAAATCCCTGGGACCCCAAAAACCCGGACCCCGAAATCCCTGGGACCCCAAAATCCCTGGGAGCCCAAAAACCCGGACCCCGAAATCCCTGGGACCCCAAAATCCCTGGGACCCCGAAATCCCTGGGACCCCGAAAATCCGGACCCCGAAACCCCTGGGACCCCAAAATCCCTGGGACCCCAAAAACCCGGACCCCGAAATCCCTGGGACCCCAAAATCCCTGGGACCCCAAAATCCGGACACCGAAATCCCTGGGACCCAAAAACCTGGACCCCAAAATTCCTGTGACCCCAAAATCCCTGGGACCCCGAAAACCCAGACCCCAAAATCCCTGGGACCCCAAAAACCCGGCCCCCTAAAATCCGGGGCCACCTGAAATCCTGGACCCCTGAAACCCTGGTCCACTGACACAGTCCTGATCCCCCCCGAAATCACTGGGACCCCGAAATCCCTGGGACCCCGAAAACCCGGACCTCGAAATCCCTGGGACCCCGAAATTCCTGGGACCCCAAAAACCCGGACGCCGAAATCCGTGGGACCCCGAAATCCCTGGGACCACTGAAACTCCTGGGACCCCAAAATCCCTGGGACCCCAAAACCCTGGCCCCCCAAAACCCCTGTCCCCTGAGCCCCATCCCATGATCCCATGGTCCCCTAAGCCCCATCCCATGATCCCCATGATCCCCCTGTCCCCATCCCATGATCCCCTGTCCCCATCCCATGGTCCCCCTGTCCCCATCCCATGATCCCCCTGTCCCCATCCCATGGTCCCTCTGTCCCCATCCCATGATCCCCATGATCCCCCTGTCCCCATCCCATGATCCCCATGATCCCCCTGTCCCCATCCCATGATCCCCTGTCCCCATCCCATGGTCCCCCTGTCCCCATCCCATGATCCCCCTGTCCCCATCCCATGATCCCCCTGTCCCCATCCCATGGTCCCCCTGTCCCCATCCCATGATCCCCCTGTCCCCATCCCATGATCCCCCTGTCCCCATCCCATGATCCCCCTGTCCCCATCCCATGATCCCCCTGTCCCCATCCCATGATCCCCCTGTCCCCATCCCATGATCCCCCTGTCCCCATCCCATGATCCCCCTGTCCCCATCCCATGATCCCCCTGTCCCCATCCCATGGTCCCCCTGTCCCCATCCCATGATCCCCCTGTCCCCATCCCATGGTCCCTCTGTCCCCATCCCATGATCCCCCTGTCCCCATCCCATGATCCCCATGATCCCCCTGTCCCCATCCCATGATCCCCTGTCCCCATCCCATGGTCCCCCTGTCCCCATCCCATGATCGCCATGTCCCCTGAGCTCCATCCTGGTGGTCCCCATGTCCCCATCCCATGGTCCCCCTGTCCCCATCCCATGATCCCCCTGTCCCCATCCCATGATCCCCTGTCCCCATCCCATGGTCCCCCTGTCCCCATCCCATGATCGCCATGTCCCCATCCCATGATCCCCCTGTCCCCATCCCATGATCCCCTGTCCCCATCCCATGGTCCCCCTGTCCCCATCCCATGATCGCCATGTCCCCTGAGCTCCATCCTGGTGGTCCCCATGTCCCCATCCCATGATCCCATGGTCCCCTAAGCCCCATCCCATGATCCCCTTGTCCCCTGAGCTCCATCCCATTGTCCCCCTGTCCCCATCCCAT
>JAWZSU010000135.1:0-25876 GCA_038380795.1 Pyrocephalus nanus
CCCTCCCCAAAATAAATAAACCAGAGACCCCTCCCCAAAATAAATAAACCAGAGACCCCTCCCCAAAATAAATAAACCAGAGACCCCTCCCCAAAATAAACCAGAGACCCCTCCCCAAAATAAATAAACCAGAGACCCCTCCCCAAAATAAATAAACCAGAGACCCCTCCCCAAAATAAATAAACCAGAGACCCCTCCCCAAAATAAATAAACCAGAGACCCCTCCCCAAAATAAACCAGAGACCCCTCCCCAAAATAAACCAGAGACCCCTCCCCAAAATAAACCAGAGACCCCTCCCCAAAATAAATAAACCAGAGACCCCTCCCCAAAATAAATAAACCAGAGACCCCTCCCCAAAATAAACCAGAGACCCCTCCCCAAAATAAACCAGAGACCCCTCCCCAAAATAAACCAGAGACCCCTCCCCAAAATAAATAAACCAGAGACCCCTCCCCAAAATAAATAAACCAGAGACCCCTCCCCAAAATAACCCCTTTTTTGGTTTTTGGGGGGGGTCCTGACCCCTCCAACCCCCCCAAACCCCCCAGAAGTGGCAGGACATCGTCAGGGAGGTGAAGGTGCTGCAGAGGCTGCGCCACCCCCACACCGTGGGGTACAGGGGGTGCTACCTGAGGGACCACACGGCCTGGGTGAGACCCCCTCCCCAATTTGGGGGGGGTTAGGGGGTCCTGGATGGATATTGGGGGTTTGGGGGGATAAAAGGGGGTCTGGGGGGGATAAAAGGGAATTTGGGGGGTCCCTGGGGGGGTTTGGGGTACAGGGGGTGCTACCTGAGGGACCACACGGCCTGGGTGAGACCCCCTCCCCAATTTGGGGGGGGTTTGGGATGGATATTGGGGGGTTTGGGGGGGATAAAAGGGGGTTTGGGGGGATAAAAGGGGGTTTGGGGGGGATAAAAGGGGGTTTGGGGGGTCCCTGGGGGGGTTTGGGGTACAGGGGGTGCTACCTGAGGGACCACACGGCCTGGGTGAGACCCCCTCCCCAATTTGGGGGGGGTTAGGGGGTCCTGGGATGGATATTGGGGGGTTTGGGGGGGATAAAAGGGGGTCTGGGGGGGATAAAAGGGAATTTGGGGGGTCCCTGGGGGGGTTTGGGGTACAGGGGGTGCTACCTGAGGGACCACACGGCCTGGGTGAGACCCCCTCCCCAATTTGGGGGGTCCTGGGATGGATATTGGGGGGTTTGGGGGGGATAAAAGGGGGTTTGGGGGATCCTTGGGGGGGGTTTGGGGGGATAAAAGGGGGTTTGGGGGGGATAAAAGGGGGTCTGGGGGATCCTTGGGGGGGTTTGGGGGGTCCCTGGGGGGTTTGGGGTACAGGGGGTGCTACCTGAGGGACCACACGGCCTGGGTGAGACCCCCTCCCCAATTTGGGGGGGTTTGGGGGGTCCTGGGATGGATATTGGGGGGTTTGGGGGGGATAAAAGGGGGTTTGGGGGGGATAAAAGGGAATTTGGGGGGTCCCTGGGGGGGTTTGGGTACAGGGGGTGCTACCTGAGGGACCACACGGCCTGGGTGAGACCCCCTCCCCAATTTGGGGGGGGTTAGGGGGGTCCTGGGATGGATATTGGGGGGTTTGGGGGGGATAAAAGGGGGTTTGGGGGGGATAAAAGGGAATTTGGGGGGTCCCTGGGGGGGTTTGGGGTACAGGGGGTGCTACCTGAGGGACCACACGGCCTGGGTGAGACCCCCTCCCCAATTTGGGGGGGGTTAGGGGGGTCCTGGGATGGATATTGGGGGGTTTGGGGGGGATAAAAGGGGGTTTGGGGGGATAAAAGGGGGTTTGGGGGTCCCTGGGGGGGTTTGGGGTACAGGGGGTGCTACCTGAGGGACCACACGGCCTGGGTGAGACCCCCTCCCCAATTTGGGGGGGGTTAGGGGGGTCCTGGGATGGATATTGGGGGGTTTGGGGGGGATAAAAGGGGGTCTGGGGGGGATA
Source organism: Pyrocephalus nanus (assembly GCA_038380795.1). NCBI lineage: Eukaryota > Metazoa > Chordata > Aves > Passeriformes > Tyrannidae > Pyrocephalus > Pyrocephalus nanus. The sequence continues at coordinate 1,960 of JAWZSU010000135.1, forward strand.
AAAGGGAATTTGGGGGGTCCCTGGGGGGGTTTGGGGTACAGGGGTGCTACCTGAGGGACCACACGGCCTGGGTGAGACCCCCTCCCCAATTTGGGGGGGTTTGGGGGTCCTGGGATGGATATTGGGGGGTTTGGGGGGGATAAAAGGGGGTCTGGGGGGGATAAAAGGGAATTTGGGGGGTCCCTGGGGGGGTTTGGGGTACAGGGGGTGCTACCTGAGGGACCACACGGCCTGGGTGAGACCCCCTCCCCAATTTGGGGGGGGTTAGGGGGGTCCTGGGATGGATATTGGGGGGTTTGGGGGGGATAAAAGGGGGTCTGGGGGGGATAAAAGGGAATTTGGGGGGTCCCTGGGGGGGTTTGGGTACAGGGGGTGCTACCTGAGGGACCACACGGCCTGGGTGAGACCCCCTCCCCAATTTGGGGGGTTTGGGGGGTCCTGGGATGGATATTGGGGGGTTTGGGGGGGATAAAAGGGGGTCTGGGGGGGATAAAAGGGAATTTGGGGGGTCCCTGGGGGGTTTGGGGTACAGGGGGTGCTACCTGAGGGACCACACGGCCTGGGTGAGACCCCCTCCCCAATTTGGGGGGGGTTAGGGGGGTCCTGGGATGGATATTGGGGGGTTTGGGGGGGATAAAAGGGGGTTTGGGGGGGATAAAAGGGGGTTTGGGGGTCCCTGGGGGGGTTTGGGGTACAGGGGGTGCTACCTGAGGGACCACACGGCCTGGGTGAGACCCCCACCACAATTTGGGGGGGGTTAGGGGGTCCTGGGATGGATATTGGGGGGTTTGGGGGGATAAAAGGGGGTTTGGGGGATCCTTGGGGGGGGTTTGGGGGGGATAAAAGGGGGTTTGGGGGGGATAAAAGGGGGTCTAGGGGGATCCTTGGGGGGGTTTGGGGGGTCCCTGGGGGGGTTTGGGGTACAGGGGGTGCTACCTGAGGGACCACACGGCCTGGGTGAGACCCCCTCCCCAATTTGGGGGGTTTGGGGGGTCCTGGGATGGATATTGGGGGGTTTGGGGGGGATAAAAGGGGGTCTAGGGGGATCCTTGGGGGGGTTTGGGGGGTCCCTGGGGGGGTTTGGGGTACAGGGGGTGCTACCTGAGGGACCACACGGCCTGGGTGAGACCCCCTCCCCAATTTGGGGGGGTTAGGGGGGTCCTGGGATGGATATTGGGGGGTTTGGGGGGATAAAAGGGGGTTTGGGGGGGATAAAAGGGAATTTGGGGGGTCCCTGGGGGGGTTTGGGGTACAGGGGGTGCTACCTGAGGGACCACACGGCCTGGGTGAGACCCCCTCCCCAATTTGGGGGGGTTTGGGGGTCCTGGGATGGATATTGGGGGGTTTGGGGGGGATAAAAGGGGGTCTGGGGGATCCTTGGGGGGGTTTGGGGGGGATAAAAGGGGGTCTAGGGGATCCTGGGATCGATAATGAGGGGTTTGGGGGATCCTTGGGGGGGTTTGGGGGGTCCCTGGGGGGGTTTGGGGTACAGGGGGTGCTACCTGAGGGACCACACGGCCTGGGTGAGACCCCCTCCCCAATTTGGGGGGGTTTGGGGGTCCTGGGATGGATATTGGGGGGTTTGGGGGGGATAAAAGGGGGTCTGGGGGATCCTTGGGGGGGTTTGGGGGGGATAAAAGAGGGTCTAGGGGATCCTGGATCGATAATGAGGGGTTTGGGGGATCCTTGGGGGGGTTTGGGGGGTCCCTGGGGGGTTTGGGGTACAGGGGGTGCTACCTGAGGGACCACACGGCCTGGGTGAGACCCCCACCACAATTTGGGGGGGGTTAGGGGGGTCCTGGGATCGATATTGGGGGGTTTGGGGGGGATAAAAGGGGGTTTGGGGGGGATAAAAGGGGGTTTGGGGGATCCTTGGGGGGGGTTTGGGGGGGATAAAAGGGGGTTTGGGGGGGATAAAAGGGGTTTGGGGGATCCTTGGGGGGGGTTTGGGGGGGATAAAAGGGGGTTTGGGGGGGATAAAAGGGGGTTTGGGGGGTCCCTGGGGGGGTTTGGGGTACAGGGGGTGCTACCTGAGGGACCACACGGCCTGGGTGAGACCCCCACCACAATTTGGGGGGGTTAGGGGGGTCCTGGGATGGATATTGGGGGGTTTGGGGGGGATAAAAGGGGGTCTAGGGGGATCCTTGGGGGGGTTTGGGGGGTCCCTGGGGGGGTTTGGGGTACAGGGGGTGCTACCTGAGGGACCACACGGCCTGGGTGAGACCCCCTCCCCAATTTGGGGGGGTTAGGGGGTCCTGGGATGGATATTGGGGGGTTTGGGGGGATAAAAGGGGGTTTGGGGGGATAAAAGGGGGTTTGGGGGGTCCCTGGGGGGGTTTGGGGTACAGGGGGTGCTACCTGAGGGACCACACGGCCTGGGTGAGACCCCTCCCCAATTTGGGGGGGTTTTGGGGGTCCTGGGATGGATATTGGGGGGTTTGGGGGGATAAAAGGGGGTTTGGGGGGGATAAAAGGGGGTTTGGGGGATCCTTGGGGGGGGTTTGGGGGGGATAAAAGGGGGTTTGGGGGGGATAAAAGGGGGTTTGGGGGATCCTTGGGGGGGGTTTGGGGGGGATAAAAGGGGGTTTGGGGGGGATAAAAGGGGGTTTGGGGGGTCCCTGGGGGGGTTTGGGGTACAGGGGGTGCTACCTGAGGGACCACACGGCCTGGGTGAGACCCCCTCCCAATTTGGGGGGTCCTGGATGGATATTGGGGGGTTTGGGGGGGATAAAAGGGGGTTTGGGGGGGATAAAAGGGGGTCTAGGGATCCTGGGATCGATAATGAGGGGTTTGGGGGATCCTTGGGGGGGTTTGGGGGGTCCCTGGGGGGGTTTGGGGTACAGGGGGTGCTACCTGAGGGACCACACGGCCTGGGTGAGACCCCCTCCCCAATTTGGGGGGGGTTTGGGGGGTCCTGGGATGGATATTGGGGGGTTTGGGGGGGATAAAAGGGGGTTTGGGGGGGATAAAAGGGGGTTTGGGGGGGATAAAAGAGGGTCTAGGGGATCCTGGGATCGATAATGAGGGGTTTGGGGGATCCTTGGGGGGGTTTGGGGGGTCCCTGGGGGGGTTTGGGGTACAGGGGGTGCTACCTGAGGGACCACACGGCCTGGGTGAGACCCCCACCACAATTTGGGGGGGGTTAGGGGGGTCCTGGGATCGATATTGGGGGGTTTGGGGGGTCCTGGATGGATATTGGGGGATTTTGGGGGTCCTTTAGAGGGTTTTGGGGGTCCTGGGGGGTCTCAAGGGGTTTTAGGGGGGTCCTGGGGGGTTTTAGGGGTCTTGGGAGGATTTTGGGGGGGGGTCCTGACCTCTTTCCCCCCCAGCTGGCGATGGAATTGTGTGTGGGATCGGCCTCCGACCTCATGGAAGGTGGGTCTGGGGTCTCTGGGGGGTCTGGGGGGGCAGGGTTGGGGGTTTGGGGGGATTTGGGGGGTCTGGGGGGGATTTAGGGTGGGCTTGGGGGGGCTGTAGGGGATTGGGGTGGTCTATGGGGTCAGGGGGGTCTATGGGGTCAGGGGGGTCTATGGGGTCAGGGGGTGTCTGTGGGGTCAGGGGGTGTCAGTGGGGTCAGGGGGGTCATTGGGGTCAGGGGGGTTTCTATGGGGTCCATGGGGTGTCTGTGGGGTCAGTGGGGTCAGGGGGGTCTCTGTGGGGTCAGGGGGGTTTCTATGGGGTCAGGGGGGTCTCTATGGGGTCCATGGGGTGTCTGTGGGGTCAGTGGGGTCAGGGGGGTCTTTATGGGGTCAGAGGAGTCTCTATGGGGTCAGAGGCTCTCTATAGGGTCCATGGGGTGTCTGTGGGGTCAGTGGGGTCAGGGGGGTCTCTATGGGGTCAGGGGGGTTTCTATGGGGTCAGGAGGGTTTCTATGGGGTCAAAGGGTCTCTCTGGGGTCCATGGGGTGTCTGTAGGGTCAGGGGGTGTCTGTGGGTCACCCCCAACCCCCCTTTTTTCCCCCCAAGTTCTGCAGCAGCCGCTGCGGGAGGAGGAAATCGGGGCCATCACCGAGGGGGCCCTGAGGGGTTTGGGGTACCTGCACAGCCAGGGGGTCATCCACAGGTGAGAGACCCTAAATACACCCTATAGATCATCCTGACCCCATAGAAACACCCCATAGAGCCCCCTTTAGGGTCTGGGGTACCTGCACAGCCAGGGGGTCATCCACAGGTGAGAGACCCTAAATACACCCTATAGATCATCCTGACCCCATAGAAACACCCCATAGAGCCCCCTTTAGGGTCTGGGGTACCTGCACAGCCAGGGGGTCATCCACAGGTGAGAGACCCTAAATACACCCTATAGATCATCCTGACCCCATAGAAACACCCTATAGAGCCCCCTTTAGGGTCTGGGGTACCTGCACAGCCAGGGGGTCATCCACAGGTGAGAGACCCTAAATACACCCTATAGATCATCCTGACCCCATAGAAACACCCCATAGAGCCCCCTGACCCCATAGAGCCCCCTGAGCTCATAAACACACCCCATAGAGCCCCCTGACCCCATAAATACACCCCATAGAGCCCCCTGACCCCATAGAGCCCCCTGACCCCATAGAGCCCCCTGACCCCATAAACACCCCATAGAGCCCCCTGACCCCATAGAAACACCCTATAGAGCCCCCTGAGCCCATAGAGCCCCCTGAGCCCATAGAGCCCCCTGACCCCATAGAAACACCCTATAGAGCCCCCTGACCCCATAGAGCCCCCTGAGCCCATAAACACACCCCATAGAGCCCCCTGACCCCATAGAGCCCCCTGACCCCATAAACACCCCATAGAGCCCCCTGACCCCATAGAGCCCCCTGACCCCATAAATACACCCCATAGAGCCCCCTGACCCCATAGAGCCCCCTGACCCCATAAACACACCCCATAGAGCCCCCTGACCCCATAAATACACCCCATAGAGCCCCCTGACCCCATAAATACACCCCATAGAGCCCCCTGAGCCCATAAACACACCCCATAGAGCCCCCTGACCCCATAGAGCCCCCTGACCCCATAGAGCCCCCTGAGCCCATAAACACACCCCATAGAGCCCCCTGACCCCATAAACACCCCATAGAGCCCCCTGAGCCCATAGAGCCCCCTGACCCCATAGAAACACCCTATAGAGCCCCCTGACCCCATAGAGCCCCCTGACCCCATAAACACCCCATAGAGCCCCCTGACCCCATAGAGCCCCCTGACCCCATAAATACACCCCATAGAGCCCCCTGACCCCATAAACACACCCCATAGAGCCCCCTGACCCCATAGAGCCCCCTGACCCCATAGAGCCCCCTGACCCCATAAATACACCCCATAGAGCCCCCTGACCCCATAGAGCCCCCTGAGCCCATAGAGCCCCCTGACCCCATAAACACCCCATAGAGCCCCCTGACCCCATAGAGCCCCCTGACCCCATAAACACACCCCATAGAGCCCCCTGAGCCCATAAACACACCCCATAGAGCCCCCTGACCCCATAGAGCCCCCTGACCCCATAAATACACCCCATAGAGCCCCCTGAGCCCATAAACACACCCCATAGAGCCCCCTGACCCCATAGAGCCCCCTGACCCCATAAACACCCCATAGAGCCCCCTGACCCCATAGAGCCCCCTGACCCCATAAATACACCCCATAGAGCCCCCTGACCCCATAGAGCCCCCTGACCCCATAAACACCCCATAGAGCCCCCTGACCCCATAGAGCCCCCTGACCCCATAAATACACCCCATAGAGCCCCCTGACCCCATAGAGCCCCCTGACCCCATAAACACACCCCATAGAGCCCCCTGAGCCCATAAACACACCCCATAGAGCCCCCTGAGCCCATAAACACACCCCATAGAGCCCCCTGACCCCATAGAGCCCCCTGACCCCATAAATACACCCCATAGAGCCCCCTGACCCCATAGAGCCCCCTGACCCCATAGAGCCCCCAGTACATCCCAGTGCCTCCCAGTTTATCCCAGTAACTCCCAGTTCATCTCAGTCCCCTCCCAGTTCATCCAAATCCCTTCCCAGTTCATCTGAATCCCTTCCCAGTTTATCCCAGTTCCCTCCCAGTCTCTCCCAGTGCCCCCCAATCCCCTCCCAGTCTCTCCCAGTGCCCCCCAATCCCCTCCCAGTCCCTCCCAGTCCCTCCCAGTCCCTCCCAGTGCCTCCCAGTCCCTCCCAGTGTCCCCAAATCCCCTCCCAGTCCCTCCCAGTGCCCCCCAATCCCCTCCCAGTCCCTCCCAGTCCCTCCCAGTCTCTCCCAGTCCCTCCCAGTCCCTCCCAGTTCCCCCCAGTTCCCCCCTGTGCCCCCCCAGGGACATCAAGGCTGGGAACATCCTCCTGTCCCCCCCCGGACTGGTCAAACTGGGAGATTTCGGCTCGGCCGCCGTGGCCTCCCCGGCCAATTCCTTCGTGGGGACCCCGTACTGGTCAGACTGGGGGCACTGGGAGGCACTGGGAGGGACTGGGAGGGACTGGGAGGGGATTTGGGGGCACTGGGAGGGACTGGGAGGGGATTTGGGGGCACTGGGAGGGACTGGGAGGAAACTGGGAGGGGATTGGGGGGCACTGGGAGGGACTGGGAGGGGATTGGGGGGCAGTGGGATAAACTGGGAGGGAACTGGGATAAACTGGGATCGATATTTGGGGGTTTGGGGGGGTCCTTGAGGGGATTTTGGGGTCTCTGAGGGGGTTTGGGGGGCAGAAAGGGGGGTTTGGGGGGTCCCTGGGGGGGTTTTGGGGTCCCTGAGAGGATTTTGGGGGGGTCCTTGAGTGATTTGGGGGGTCCTGGGTGGGTTTTTGGGGGTCCCAGTTGGGTTTTTGGGGGGTCCTGGGTGGGTTTTTGGGGGTCCCAGTTGGGTTTTTGGGGGGTCCTGGGTGGGTTTTTGGGGGTCCCAGTTGGGTTTTTGGGGGGTCCTGGGTGGGTTTTTTGGGGTCCCAGTTGGGTTTTTGGGGGGTCCTGGGTGGGTTTTTGGGGGTCCCAGTTGGGTTTTTGGGGGGTCCTGGGTGGGTTTTTTGGGGTCCCAGTTGGGTTTTTGGGGGGTCCTGGGTGGGTTTTTGGGGGTCCCAGTTGGGTTTTTGGGGGGTCCTGGGTGGGTTTTTGGGGGTCCCAGTTGGGTTTTTGGGGGGTCCTGGGTGGGTTTTTTGGGGTCCCAGTTGGGTTTTTGGGGGTCCCACCACCCAACACTTTGAGGTACAGATTGGGGGGGGGGTCCTGGGGTGGGATTGGACCCCCAGGGTGGGTTTGGACCCCCCAAAACCCCCCCAAAACCCCCCCAAACCCCCCCCAAAATCCCCCCAAAACCCCCCCAAAATCCCCCCAGGTGGGTTTTTGGGGGGTCCTGTGTGGGTTTTGGGGGTCCCACCACCCAACACTTTCAGGTACAGATTGGGGGGGGGGTCCTGGGTCCCTTTGGGACCCCCAGGGTGGGTTTGGACCCCCCAAAACCCCCCCAAAACCCCCCCAAAATCCCCCCAAAACCCCCCCAAAATCCCCCCAAAACCCCCCCAAAATCCCCCCAGGTGGGTTTTTGGGGGGTCCTGTGTGGGTTTTGGGGGTCCCACCACCCAACACTTTGAGGTACAGATTGGGGGGGGGTCCTGGGTCCCTTTGGGACCCCCAGGGTGGGTTTGGACCCCCCAAAACCCCCCCAAAATCCCCCTAAAATCCTCCAAGGTGGGTTTTTGGGGGGTCCCAGGGATTGTTTTGGGGGGTTTTTGGGGGTCCCAGCTGGGTTTTGGGGGTCCCACCACCCAACACTTTCAGGTACAGATTGGGGGGGGGTCCTGAGTTCCTTTGGGACCCCCAGGGTGGGTTTGGACCCCCCAAAACCCCCCAAAATCCCCCCAGGATGGCCCCCGAGGTGATCCTGGCCATGGACGAGGGGCGGTACGACGGCAGGGCCGACGTGTGGGGGATGGGAATCACCTGCATCGAGATGGGTGAGGGGCTTGGGGGGGGCTCCAATTTGGGGAGGGGGCTCAGGAGGGCACCCACAGAAAGGGGGGGCTCAGGGGAGTTGGGGGGTCTCAGGTTTTGGGGGGATTTGGGGGGATTTTGGGGTCGTGGGGGGAGAATTTGGGGGGTGGGCATCACCTGTATCGAGATGGGTGAGGGGCTTGGGGGGCTCCAATTTGGGGGAGGGGGCTCCAATTTGGGGGAGGGGGCTCAAATTTGGGTGGGGGGCTTTGGGGGGCTCAGGGGAGTTGGGGGGTCTCAGGTTTTGGGGGGGGTTGGGGGGATTTTGGGGTCGTGGGGGGGAATTTTGGGGGTGGGCATCACCTGTATTGAGGTGAATGAGGGGCTGGGGGAGCTTCAATTTGGGGAGGGGGCTCAAATTTGGGGGGGGGGGCTCAGGGGGGCTCAGGGGAGTTGGGGGGTCTCAGGTTTTGGGGGGATTTGGGGGGATTTTGGGGTCATGGGGTGAGAATTTAAAGGGATGGGAATTGAAATGGGTGGGTGGGAGGTCCTAAATTTGGGGGGGGGGGCTTAAATTTGGGGGTGAGGGGGGTTCCATTTGGGTGGGAGGGTTTCCATTTTGGGGGGAGGGGGCTCAGGGGGATTGGGGGGTCCATAATTTAGGGATTTTTGGGGGGGATTTTGGGGTCATGGGGTGAGAATTTGGGATCCTGGCATCGAAATGGGTGAGGGGTGGGGGGTCCTAAACTTAAGGGTGGGGGGTCCCAAATTTGGGGGTGAGGAGGTTCCATTTGGGTGGGAGGGTTTCCATTTTGGGGGGAGGGGGCTCAGGGGGATTGGGGGGTCCAGAATTTGGGGATTTTTGGGGGGGATTTTGGGGTCATGGGGTGAGAATTTAAAGGGTGGGCATTAAAATGGGAGGGGGGGGGGGTCCCAAATTTGGGGGTGGGGGGTCCCAAATTTGGGGTGGGGGCTTAAATTTAGGGGTGGGGGGGGCTTCCATTTGGGTGGGGGGGCTTTGGGGGGGCACCCACATAAAGGGGGGATTGGGGGGGTCCAGGATTTGGGGGGGATTTTGGGGTCATGGGGTGAGAATTTAAAGGGGTAGGCATCGAAATGGGTGGGGGGGGTCCCAAATTTGGGGGTGGAGGGTCCCAAATTTGGGGTGGGGGGTCCCAAATATGGGGGTGGGGGGTCCCAAATTTGGGGTGGGGGGTTTTGGGGGTCTCCAGACCCCCTCCCCACGTCCCTTTTACCCCCCCAGGTGAGAGGAAGCCCCCCCTGTTCCACCTGAACGCCATGAGCGCCCTGTACCACATCGCCCAGAGAGAGCCCCCCACCCTCAGGGACCCCCACAGATGGTGAGGGGGGGGCCCAAATATTCCTGGGGGGGGTCCTGAACCCGTTTGGGGGGTCCTAAAAAATTGGGGAGGGGTATTGAGCTCGTTTAGGGGGGTCCTGAGCTCATTTAGGAGGTCCTAAAAAATGGGGGAGGGTCCTGAACCCGTTTGGGGGGTCCTAAAAAATTCTGGGGGGGCCTGAGCTCGTTTAGGGGGTCCTAAAAAATTGGGGGGGGGTCCTGAGCTCGTTTAGGGGGTCCTAAAAAATGGGGGGGGGTCCTGAGCTCGTTTAGGGGGTCCTAAAAAATGGGGGGGGTCCTGAGCTCGTTTAGGGGGTCCTAAAAAATTGGGGGGGGGGCCTGAGCTCATTTGGGGGGGGCTGATCTATTTAGGGGGGGCCTGAACCTTCCTGGGGGGGTCTTGAGTTCGTTTAGGGGGTCCTAAAATCCACCTGGGGGGGGTCCTGAGCTTGTTTAGGGGGGCCCTGAGCTCATTTAGGGGGTCCTAAAAAATTGGGGAGGGGTCCTGAGCTCGTTTAGGGGGGGTCTTGAGCTCATTTAGGGGGGTCCTGACTTGTGTTTGGGGGTTTTAAAACCTCCTGGGGGGGTCCTGATCCATTTTGGGGGGTCCTGACCCCATTTCTAGGGGTCCATCCCCAATTTAGGGGTCCATCCCCATTTTTGGGGGTCCATCCCCATTTTTGGGGGTCCTGACCCCATTTTTGGGAGTTCTGACCCCATTTCTGGGGGTCCATCCCCAATTTAGGGGTCTATCCCCATTTTTTGGGAGTTCTGACCCCGTTTTTGGGGGTCCTGACCCCATTTCTGGGGGTCCATCCCCCATTTAGGGGTCTATCCCCATTTTTGGGGGTCCATCCCCATTTCTGGGGGTCCCTCCCCACTTTGGGGGGTCTCCCATCCCATTTCCCCCCCCCCAGGTCGGAGCCATTCCGGGATTTCGTGTCCTGCTGCCTCCGGAAAGACCCCCTGGAGAGACCCCCATCCCGAGACCTGCTGAGGGTGAGACCCCCAAAAACACCCCCAAAAACAACCCCTGAACCCCAAAACACCTGCTGAACCCCCAAACCCCCCCAGAACCCCAAAAACCTCCCTAAAAACAACCCCTGACCCCTCAAAACCCCCCTAGAACCCCAAAACACCCCCTGGGACCCCCAAAAACCCCCTCAGATCCCCCAAAAACACCCCCTGACCCCCAAAAACACCCCGAAAAACAACCCCTGACCCCCAAAACCCTCCTGACCCCCGAAAAACACCCCCAAAAACAACCCCTGAACCCCCAAAACCCCCCCAGAACCCCAAAAACCTCCCTAAAAACACCTCCTGAACCCCCAGAACCCCCCTAGAACCCCAAAAGTCCTTCCTGGGATCCCCAAAACCCCCTCAGACCCCCCAAAAACACCCCCAAAAACAACCCCTGAACCCCCTAAACCCCCTGACCCCCAAAACCCCCCCAGAGACCCCAAAAACCTCCCTGAGACCCCAAAAAAGCTCCCAAAGGGGGTTGTTTTGGGGGTCCCTGAGGCAATTTTGGGGTCCCTGGGGGTATTTTGGGGTCCTTGGGTGGATTTTGGGGTCCCTGAGGGGATTTTGGGGTCCCTGGGGGTGTTTTTGGGTCCCTGAGGGTATTTTGGGGTCCTTGAATGGATTTTGGGGTCCCTGAGTAAATTTTGGGGTCCCTGGGGGTGTTTTGGGGGTCCCTGAGGCAATTTTGGGGTCCCTGGGTGGATTTTGGGGGTCCCTGAGTGAATTTTGGGGTCCCTGGGTGAATTTTGGGGTCCCTGAGTGAATTTTGGGGTCCCTGGGTGAATTTTGGGGTCCCTGAGTGAATTTTGGGGTCCCTGGGTGGATTTTGGGGGTCCCTGAGTGAATTTTGGGGTCCCTGGGGGTATTTTGGGGTCCCTGGGGGTGTTTTGGGGTCCCTGGGGGTGTTTTGGGGGTCCCTGGGTAAATTTTGGGGTCCCTGGGGGTGTTTTGGGGTTCCTGGGTGAATTTTGGGGTCCCTGGGGGTGTTTTGGGGTCCCCCCCGTGACCTTTGACCCCCCCCAGCACCGGTTCGTGACCCAGCCCCGCCCCCCGGGGGTGGTCCCGGAGCTGCTGCGAAGGACCCGGATGGACCCCCGGGACCCCTCCCCCAGTGCCGGCGACGACGAGGTGAGAGCCACCAGTACGGACCAGTTCGGACCAGTATGGACCAGTACAGACCAGTATGGACCAGTACAGACCAGTACAGACCAGTACAGACCAGTTCGAACCAGTTCGGACCAGCAGGAACCAGCTGGGTCCCAGTTTGGATCCCAGCTGGATCCCAGGAGGTCCTAATTGGGTTCCAGTTGGGTCCCAGTTGGGTCCCAGTAGGTCCCAGTTGGGTTCCTCACCCATATCTTGGTCCCAGTTGGGTCCCAGTTGGCTCCCAGTTGGCTCCCAGTTGGATCCCAGTTGGGTCCCAGTTGGGTCCCAGTTGGTTCCAGTTGGATCCCAGTTGGGTCCCAGTTGGGTCCCAGTTGGCTCCCAGTTGGCTCCCAGTTGGTTCCAGTTGGATCCCAGTTGGGTCCCAGTTGGGTTCCTCACCCATGTCTTGGTCCCAGTTGGGTCCCAGTTGGGTCCCAGTTGGTCCCAGTTGGATCCCAGTTGGCTCCCAGTTGGCTCCCAGTTGGTCCCAGTTGGATCCCAGTTGGGTCCCAGTTGGGTTCCTCACCCATATCTTGGTCCAAGTAGTTCCCAGTTGGGTTCCAATTGGTCCCAGTTTGATTCCAGTTGGTCCCAGTTGTTGGTCCCAGTTGGATCCCAGTAGGTCCCAGTTGGGTTCCAGTTGGATCCCAGTAGATCCCAGTTGGGTTCCTCACCCATGTCTTGGTCCCAGTTGGCTCCCAGTTGGGTCCCAGTTGATCCCAGTTTGGTTCCAGTTGGTCCCAGTTGGGTCCCAGTTGGGTCCCAGTTGGTCCCAGTCCCTCCCAGTCTGTCCCAGTCCGTCCCAGTCAGTGCCCTGACCCCGTGTCCCCCCCCAGGACCCCCCGTGCAGCTCGGGCAGCCCCTCCCCCAGCTCCCCCAGTACCCCCAGCAGCTCCAGTTTGGGGGACCCCGAGGACGACCCCGAGGGGGAGGGGCACGACCAGTTTGGGGGGACCCCGGAGCCCCCCCGGCAGGTGAGGGGGGAGGGGAGGGAACTGGGGGGGCACTGGGGGGGGTTTGGGGGTCCCTGAGGGGTTTTGGGGGGTCCTTGGGGGGTTTTGGGGGGTCCTTGGGGGGTTTTGGGGGGTCCTTGGGGGGTTTTTGGGGTCCTTGAGGGGGTTTTTGGGGTCCTTGGGGGGGTTTGGGGGTCCTTGGGGGGGTTTTTGGGGTCCTTGAGGGGGTTTTTGGGGTCCCTGAGGGTTTTTGGGGTCCTTGGGGGGGTTTGGGGGGTCCTTGAGGGGGTTTTTGGGGTCCCTGAGAGGGTTTTGGGGGGTCCTTGGGGGGTTTTTGGGGTCCTTGGGGGGGTTTTGGGGGTCCCTGAGAGGGTTTTGGGGGGTCCTTGGGGGGTTTTGGGGGGGTTGGGGGTCCTTGGGGGGGTTTTGGGGTCTCAGGGTTGGTTTTGGGGGTCCTTGAGGAGGTTTGGGGATTCCTGGGGTGGTTTGGGGGGGTTTTGGGGGGTCCCTGAGGGGTTTTTGGGGTCCCTGAGGGGGTTTTGGGGTCTCAGGGTTGGTTTGGGGGGTTCTTGAGGGGATTTTGGGGGGGTCCTTGGGGTGGGGTTGGGGGTCTTTGAGGGGGTCAAAAACATCACCGTTTTACCCCAAATTCCCCTTCGGGACACAATTTTAAGCCGTTTTTCCCTCAAAACCGTCCCCCTTTCACCCCCTTTCCCCTCCCAATTCCGCCATTTTACCCCCTTTCCCCTCACAAACCGCCGCCATTTTGCCACCCCTTTTTTTTCCCAATTTCCCCCCTTTTTTCCCCCAATTTTCCCGTTTCCCCCCTGACTCCCTCCCCCCCTTTTTTCTCTCCCCAGGACGACTCCTCCCCGGCCGCCATTTCCGACGTCCCTTCTCCTCCCTCCCCCCCGGACGCCATTTTGGCCCCATTTCCCCTCACGGACGACGCCATTTTGTCCCCCTCAGGCACCGATTCCTCCCCCCAATCCTCCCTTTCCTCCCCCCAATCCTCCCTTTCCTCCCCCCAATCCTCCCTTTCCTCCCCCCAATCCTCCCTTTCCTCCCCCTCAGACCCCAATTCCTCCCCCACTTCCCCCTCCTCGTCCCCCTCCATTTTGTCCCCTCCCTCCCCCTCGGCGGCCATTTTGTCCCGTCCCCCTCAGGCCGCCATTTTGTGCCCCCCAACCACCCATTTCTCGAGCCCCGTTTTGTCCCCCCCGAACCCCGATTTTTGCCCCTCCACCACCATTTTTCCCCCCCCCAACACCAATTTCCCCCTCTCGACCTCGGTTTTATCCCCCCCAGACCCCATTTCAACCCCCCCGTCCCCCATTTCACCCCCTCCCGCCGCTTCACCCCACGCCCCTCAAGCCGCCATTTCGCCCCCCCCAAACCCCCTTTCACCCCCCTCACACCCCACTTCAACCCCTTCCTCCCCCATTTTACCCCCCTCAGCCGCCATTTTCTCCCCCCCTCCAGGCACGGCCCTCCCCTCCCCTGAGGCGGCCATTTTGTCCCCTCCGATCCCCGCCTCACCCCCCAAACCCACCCTTTCCTCCCCTTCCTCCCCTTTCCCAACCCCTTCACCTCCCCTTTCCTCCTCCTCATCCACCCCTTGTCCCCCCCCGCCCTCCATCCCCTCCCCACCGTCCGCCATCTTGTCCCCGCCGGCGGCCATTTTGTCCCCGCCAACCCCCTCTTTACCCTCCAAACCCACCCTTTCCCCCCCTTCCTCCCCTTTCCCAACCCTTTCACCCTTCTCTCCCACCCCTTGTCCCCCCCTGCCCTCCATTCCCTCCGCACCGCCCTCCATCTTGTCCCCCCCACCCTCCATTTTGTCCCCACCGGCGGCCATTTTGTCCCCCCCGCCCTCCATTTTGTCCCCACCGGCGGCCATTTTGTCCCCACCAACCCCCATTTCCCCCCCCAAACCCCCCATTTCTCCACCCAAACCCTCCCCAAAACCCCCCCACCCCCCCCTTAAACCCCCATTTCCCCCTCTCTACCCCTCTCCCACCCCTCGCCGCGCCACCGCCCCCCGCCCTCCGTCCATGCTGCCCCCTGTGCTGTGCTCCCTGCTGGCCTTGGCGGCCGCCATGAACCCCTCCCTTCCCTCTCTGCTGGCGCTGCTGGCGGCCCTGTGGCTGCAGCCCCGGGGTTTTCGGGGCCTGCTGTGCTGCCTGGAGCGAGGGGCGGCGGGGCTGGCCTTGGCCCACGCTCTCCTGCCCCTCGTCCCCCATTTCGGGGGTCCCTCCCCGGGGGCCGCGGCGCTGCTGGTGGTTCTGGCGGTGGCGTCGCTGCCGTGGCCGTGCCGGCGGCGCTGCCGGCTCTACGTGCCGGTGGCCGTGCTGGCCTCGCGCCTCTGGGGCTCTCCCTGGCTCTTCCTGCCCCTCTACGCCCTGGGGGCCACGGCCCGGGGGGTTTTCGGGACGGGGAACCTCCCTCGCCGCGCCCACCGCCTGTGGCTCAGGGGGGTCCTGGCTTTGCCCCCCTCCCTTTTCGGGGTCTTCTCCCGCCTGGGTTTGGCCTCGGAGCGAGGCCTCTTCAGCCTCTTCCCCCGGGCCAACAGGGTGGGCTTCAGGTCCCGCCTGCCCGTGCCCAGGAGGGGTCCCAGGGGGGTCCCGCCATCGACAAAAGGGCGGATTTGGGGGCTCCTCAAAAATTTGGGGGGGAGGGTGCCCCTCCCCCGCCCGCCACGCCCTTTTTTGGAGGGGTTTTGGGGGAGGCTCGGGGGGTTTTTGGGGAGGGGGTCCCACCCTAAAGCCCCCCCCACCCCCAGCAGGATCCCCCGCCCAGCCCCCCGAACGCCCCCCCCCCAGGAAAAGCAGGGGGGGTCCCAACCCCCAAAACAGGACCCCCCAACCCCCCCCGAGGAGGCCCTGGAGGTGATTTTTGGGGGGGGAGGGGGGAGGGGGGGGAGGGGCAACGAGGCACTACGGACACAACCCCCACCCCCCCCCTCACAACCCCCACCCCACCCTCCCTTCCAAAATTTTGGGGGCAGACCCCCCCAGTTTGGGGGTTGGGACCCCCCAGTTTGGGGGTTGGGACCCCCCCTCTTTGGGGGTTGGGACCCCCCCAGTTTGGGGGTTGGGACCCCCCAGTTTGGGGCTTGGGACCCCCCAGTTTGGGGGTTGGGACCCCCCAGTTTGGGGGTTGGGACCCCCCCAGATTGAGGGTTGGGACCCCCCCAGTTTGAGGGTTGGGATCCCCCCACTTTGGGGGGTTGGGACCCCCCCAGTTTGGGGGTTGGGACCCCCCCAGTTTGAGGGTTGGGACCCCCCCTCTTTGGGGGTTGGGACCCCCCCAGTTTGGGGGTTGGGACCCCCCAGTTTGGGGCTTGGGACCCCCCAGTTTGGGGGTTGGGACCCCCCCAGTTTGGGGGTTGGGACCCCCCAGTTTGGGGGTTGGGACCCCCCCAGATTGAGGGTTGGGACCCCCCAGTTTGGGGGTTGGGACCCCCCAGTTTGGGGGTTGGGACCCCCCCAGTTTGGGGGTTGGGACCCCCCCACTTTGGGGGTTGGGACCCCCCCACTTTGGGGGTTGGGACTCCCCTCCCCCCCCCCCCTTTTAGGGTTGGGGATCCCCAAAAGGGCTCAAAGACCCCTCCCCCCCTCCCCCAATTTATAGGGCTGGGACCCCTTTTTTGGGGGGTTGGGACCCCCCCCAAGAGGGGGTCGTGACCCCCTTCCCCCCCCCCCATTTTAGGGTTGGGACCCCCGATTTTGGGGGGGGTGACCCCCACAAGAAGCCAAAGACCCCTAAATTATTGATTTGGGGACCCCCCATGTGGGGATGAGACCCCGAATTTTAGGGTTGGGACCCCCCAATTTGAGGGTTTGGGCCCCCCCCCCCCTTTAATTTAGGGACCCTCCCCCCTTTCTGGTGCTTGGGAACCCCCCCCCAAGAGGCCAAAGACCCCCCCCCCCCAAATTTGGGGTTTTGGGACCCCCAGTTTGGGATTTAATTTGGGGACCGCCCAAAATTTTTAGGGACCCCACCCCCCCAAAAAAAAAAAAGCTTTAAACCCCCTCCCCAAAACCTTTGGGGTCTCCTTTGAGGGGCTTTGAGGACCCCCCCAAAAAGATTTAAGGGCTGCCCCCAAAATTTTGGGGTCCCTTCACCCCTTTCCCCCCTTTTCTTCTATTTATTACCCGGGGGGGGGGGAGGGGGAGATTTTGGGGGGCTTTTTGTTCCTTTTCTCATCATTTTGTTGGGTTTTCTTTTTTTTTTTTTTTTTTTGATGGAATTTTCGTTGGTTTTGGGGTTTTGTTTTCCGGTTCGTAATTTTATTTGAAATATATTATTTAAACCATCCGAAATTCCCCATTTTCAGTTGGTTTTGGGGCCGTTTTTTTTTTAAAGGGGGGGAGGAAAAAAGGGGGATTTTGGGGGTTGGAAATGGGAGTTTTGGGGGATAAAAAGGGGGGATTTGGGAGGGGAAAAAAGGGGGATTTGGGAGTAAAGAGTTTTGGGGTTAAAAAGGGGGATTTGGGGAGTAAAGAGTTTTGGGGTTTAAAAAGGGATTTGGGGGTTAAAACAATTTGGGGTTAAAAAGGGGGATTTTGGGGGTGAAAAGACTTTTGGGGGGTTTGAGGTTTAAGGGGATTTTTTTGGGGAAAAATTTGGGATTATAAAGGAGTTTGGGGTTAAAAGGGGTTTTAAGTAAAAAGGGGGGATTTGGGGTAAAAAAGGGGGATTTGGGGTAAAAACGGGATTTGGGGTCAATGAAGGGGAATTTGGGGGTTTTAAAGGGGGAAATTTTTGGGGGGGAAGAGGAGGGTTTTGGTCCAAGAAAACTGATCTTAATTAATGAAGGTCATTAATAAAGATAAATTATGCTTTGTGACGTCACTGGCCCCGCCTCCTTCCTGCCGTTTTGGGGGTCGCGTTAATTTGGGGTCGATTCGGGGATGATTCGGCCCCTCCTTCGCCGGGAAGGGCTCGGGAAGACCTAAAGGGTGGGCAGGGAGTTCGGGAATTAACGCCGTTATTAATTATTAATTAATAATCACTGATTGGTGGTAATTATTGACAAACAGCGGCGTTGCCATGGCAACCGGGGCGCGGCTTTAACCGGAAGCGCCGCCATTTTGGAAAATGGCGAAGCCGCTGGGCGCTGATTGGACGGTGAGATGCGAGGAGGGCGCTGATTGGGCGAAGGGGCTCCAGGCGGGCTCTGATTGGCTAGAGGAAGCTTTAGCGGGACGCGCTTGCGCGGGGCCGCTGCCGGTTCCGGGGTCACGTGACCCTGGCCGGTCTTAAAGGGGCCGCGTCGCGTTCCGGGGAGGTTTTTGGGGAGGTTTTTGGGGGTCCCGGGGGGGTTTTGGGGGGTCCCCGGGGGGGCCCCGGGGGGGTCTTGGGGGCCATGGGGGAGGAAAACGTGTTCCTGTTCGTGCCCAACCTGATCGGTGAGTGCGGGAACTGGGAGCACTGGGAGGGACTGGGAAGGGATTGGGGGGGGGGTTGAGGGGACTGGGATAAACTGGGAGGGACTGGGAAGGGATTGGGGGGGGGTTTGAGGGGACTGGGATAAACTGGGAGGGACTGGGAGGGGATTTGGGGATACTGGGATAAACTGGGAGGGGCTGGGAAGGGATTGGGGGGCACTGGGAGGGGATTTGGGGATGCTGGGAGGGACTGGGATAAACTGGGAGGGACTGGGGGGGAACTGGGAGGGGGGTTGAGGGGACTGGGATAAACTGGGAGGGACTGGGAAGGGATTGGGGGGCACTGGGAGGGGATTTGGGGATGCTGGGAGGGACTGGGATAAACTGGGAGGGAACTGGGGGAGGGGATTGGGAGGGGATTTGGGGATACTGGGGTAAACTGGGAGGGACTGGGAAGGGACTGAGGGGGTACTGGGAGGGGATTTGGGGATACTGGGATAAACTGGGAGGGACTGGGAAGGGACTGAGGGGGTACTGGGAGGGGATTTGGGGATACTGGGGTAAACTGGGAGGGACTGGGAAGGGACTGAGGGGGTACTGGGAGGGGATTTGGGGATACTGGGAGGGACTGGGGTAAACTAGGGGGGTGGAATGGGAATGGTGTCGCTCTGTGCTGGTCCATACTGGTTTATTTTGGTTTATACTGGTCCATACTGGTTTATTTTGGTTTATACTGGTCCATACTGGTCCGCCAGCGACCACCATGCCCTTCTAAGGGGGGGCATTTCGGACTCCAGCCCGGCCCTTACTGGTTCATACTGGTCCATACTGATCCATGCTGGTTTATACTGGTCCATACTGGTTTATACTGGTCCGTACTGGTTTATACTGGTTCATACTGGTTTATACTGGTCCGTACAGGCTACGCCCGGCTCGTGCTGGCGGCGGTGTCGTTCTGGCTGATGCCCACCCGGCCCCTGCCCGCGGCCTCCTGCTACGGCCTGGCCGCCCTGCTGGACGCCGTCGATGGACACGCGGCACGGGCACTGGGACAGGGTGCGACTGGGAGCACTGGGAGGCACTGGGAGGGGGACTGGGAGGGGATTGGGGGGCACTGGGAGGGACTGGGAGGGGATTGGGAGGGGATTGGGGGGCACTGGGGGGGCACTGGGAGGCACTGGGAGGGACTGGGAGGGGGTTTAGGGGCACTGGGAGGGACTGGGAGGGGATTGGGAGGGGATTGGGGGGCACTGGGAGGGGATTGGGGGGTACTGGGAGAGGATTGGGGGGCACTGGGAGAGGATTGGGGGGCACTGGGAGGGACTGGAATGAACTGGGAGAGGATTGGGGGGCACTGGGAGGGACTGGGAGCAAATGGGAGGGAATTGCGGGGCACTGGGAGGGACTGGGATGAACTGGAAGAGGATTGGGGGGCACTGGGAAGGACTGGGATGAACTGGGAGAGGATTGGTGGCACTGGGAGCAACTGGGAGGGGACTGGGAGGGACTGGGAAAGGACTGGGAGGCACTGGGATGAACTGGGAGAGGATTGGGGGGCACTGGGAGGGACTGGGATGAACTGGGAGAGGACTGGGGGAGCACTCCCAACAATCTCCAATGGGGGGAGGGGGGAGGGGATTTCTCCCTCCAATTTTTCGTGGTCCCGCCCCCAAATGGGCGTGTCCAACCAGCAGCCACACCCCTTCCTTTATTAACCACGCCCTCCCAGCCGCCATCTTGGCCTCTCCCAACAATCCCCAATGGGGGGGGGAGGGAATTTCTCCCCCCAAATTTTTTTTAGGGTGTTTCGTTTTTTTTAGGATTTTTTTTTCTTGGTGGCCCCGCCCCTAAGTGGGCATGTCCAACCACAGCCACACCCCTTCCTTTATTAGCCACACCCCCAACCGCCATCTTGGCCTCTCCCAACAACCCCCAATGGGAATTTCTCCCCCCAAGTTTTTTTAGGGTGTTTGATTTTTTTGTTTTTGTTTTTGGTTTTGGTTTGTTGATTTTTTTTTTCCTGGTGGCCCCGCCCCTACATGGGCGTGTCCAACCACAGCCACACCCCTTCCTTTTTTAACCACGCCCCCCCCCGCCGCCATCTTGGCCTCTCCCAACAACCCCCAATGGGAATTTCTCCCCCCAAGTTTTTTTAGGCTGTTTCGGTTTTTTTTAGGATTTTTTTTTCTTGGTGGTCCCGCCCCTAAGTGGGCGTGTCTAACCACAGCCACACCCTCTGTATTAGCCACGCCCCCCAGCCGCCATCTTGGCCTCTCCCAACAACCCCCAATGGGAATTTCTCCCCCCAATTTTTTTTTGGGTGTTTGATTTTTTTTTTGGATTTTTTTTTTTTTGGGTGGCCCCGCCCCTAAGTGGGCGTGTCCAACCACAGCCACACCCCTTCCTTTTTTAACCACGCCCCTCCAGCCGCCATCTTGGCCTCTCCCAACAATGGGGATTTCTCCCCCCAATTTTTTTTTGGGTGTTTGATTTTTTTTTTTTGATTTTTTTTTTTTGGTGGCCCCGCCCCTAAGTGGGCGTGTCCCCCCCGATGTCCCCGCCCCCGCAGGGTCCCGCGTGGGGGCGCTGCTGGACATGCTGACGGACCGGCTGTGCTCGCTGTGCCTGCTGCTCAACCTGGCCCTGCTCTACCCCGGCCACGCCCCCCTCTTCCAGCTCAGCATCGCCCTCGACGTCGCCTCCCATTGGCTGCACATGCACTGGTGGGCGGGGCCTAAGCGGGCGGGGCCCTTCCGGGGAAGAGGGGGTGGGGTTTGGAGGGGGGGGAAACCAGGGAAAGGGGCGTGGCTTGAAGGGGGGGTGGGTTTAGTG
This sequence comes from Pyrocephalus nanus, assembly GCA_038380795.1. Lineage (NCBI taxonomy): Eukaryota > Metazoa > Chordata > Aves > Passeriformes > Tyrannidae > Pyrocephalus > Pyrocephalus nanus. The sequence goes on from JAWZSU010000135.1 coordinate 22,575, forward strand.
AGTGGGGGTGGGGGCGTGGCCTCGAGTGTGGTCGAGGGGTGTGGTTTGGTGGTGGGCGTGGCCTGAGCTTTCCATATATGGGTATATCGTGGTGGGGGGTGTGGTCTGATTAGTGGGTGTGGCCCTTGTGGGCGTGGCCTGAGTTTTCCATATATGGGCGTGTTGCGGTAGGGGGTGTGGTCTGATTTGTGGGTGTGGCCTATGTGGGCGTGGCCTGAGTGTTCCATATATGGGCATGTCACAGTGGGGGGTGTGGTCTGATTTGTGGGTGTGGCCTCTGTGGGCGTGGCCCGGTCCATCCATATATGGGCATTTTGAGGTTAGAGCGGGCGGGGTCTGCTTGTGGGTGTGTCCCTGAGGTGGGCGTGGCCCGGCCCTTCCATACATGGGCATTTTGAGGTTGGGGGGCGAAGTTTGGGTTGGGCGTGGCTTGAAGCGACCTGGGTGTGTCCGGGACTGGGCGTGGCTTTAGGGGGCATGTCCCGATCTGACCACGCCCTCTTTCCTCCAAAATAAGCTCCGCCCTCCAAGGGGCCGCCACCCACAAGGCCGTGGGGGGGGAGGGGCACCCCCTGCTCCGGCGCTACTACGAGTCCAGGGTGAGGGGGAGGGGCTTAAAGGGGGTGGGTGGGGCTTGGTTGGGGTGGGTGTGGCCTAATGGGGTGGGCGGGGTTTAAAGGGGAATTGTGGGAGGGGCTTGAAGATGGGGGAGTTGGTGGGGTGGGAGGGGGGTGTAAGTGAGGGGGAGGGGCTTAATGGGACAGGAAGGGGCTTGATGGGAATGGGAGGGGCTTACTCAGGTGGGAGGGGCTTAATGGAATGGGTGGGGCTTAAAGGAGGGGATTGGGTGGGGTGGGAGTGGCTTAAATGTGTAGGAGGAGCCTGATGGGGTGGGAGGGGTTTGTGTTTTGGTGGGCGGTGCTTAAAGGTGTGGGAGGGGCTTGCTGGGAGTGGGAGGAGCTTAACGAGAATGGGGAGTGGCCAAAAGGGGGGAGGGACCTAAAGGGGGGAGGGGCTCCATGGGAGTGGGAGGGGCTTGATGGGAGTAGGAGGGGCGTTTTGGGGGAGGGGCTGACCACGCCCCCCCTTTGGCCCCGCCCCCTCCCCTTTGTTTGGCAGCCCCTCCTGTTCCTGCTCTGCGCTGGCAACGAGGCCTTCTATGGGTGCCTCTACCTCCTGCACTTCGGGGAGGGACCCCCAGGTGGGACTGGGAGCACTGGGAGGGACTGGGAGGGACTGGGACGGGAGTGGGGGGCACTGGGACGGACTGGGAGGGGAGTGGGGGGGCACTGGGAGGGGATTGGGGGGCACTGGGAGGGGATTGGGGGGCACTGGGAGGGACTGGGAGGGGACTGGGGGGCACTGGGAGGGGACTGGGGGGCACTGGGAGGGGACTGGGGGGCACTGGGAGGGATTGGGGGGCACTGGGGGGCACTGGGAGAGTCCAGGGAAGGCCCCGGGTGTCCCTGGCCGAACTGGTCCTTACTGGGCTGCACTGGAGAGGGCACTGGGAACTCCTCAAAGGGAACTGGTCCCTACTGGGGGATACTGGGATGGGCTGGGGGGTGGGTGGGGGGAAGCCCACTGGTCTTTACTGGCCCGTACTGGTCTGTACTGGTTCTAACTGGTTTATACTGGTTTATACTGGTTCTAACTGGTCTGTACTGGTTCTAACTGGTCTGTACTGGTTTCCAGTGTTCCCGGGACTGGCCAGGCTGGGGTTGTGGCTCTCGGCCCTGTTGGTCCATCCTGGGGAGGGCACTGGATGTTACTGGTCCATACTGGTCTATACTGGTCCATACTGGTCTATACTGGTCCATACTGGTCTGTACTGGTTCTAACTGGTCTGTACTGGTTCTAACTGGTCTGTACTGGTTTTCAGTGTTCCCAGGGGGCCCGGGACTGGCCAGGCTGGGGTTGTGGCTCTCGGCCCCGCTGGCGGCTCTGAAGACGCTGCTGAACGTGCTGCAGTTGGGCGGGGCCCTGAGGGGCGTGGCCGCCCTGGACCGGGCCGAGAGGGCCAAGAGGGGCTGAGGGACCCCCCCCAAAATCAGGCCCCCGCCCCCAAAAACACACCCAACCCCCCCATCACCACCCCCGGCCCCCCAAAACCCCCCCCCCAAAAAAAACCCCCCCGAAAAAAACCTCAATAAATTAAAAAAGGGGGCGGAGCCTCGGCCTGGAGTGGGCGTGGTTTGTGGAGGGGGAGGGGGAAAGGGGGGGGAGGGGAGACCCCAAAATTTTGGGGGATGTGGGGGAGGGGGGGTTGGGTTTTGGGGGGTCCTGGGAGGGGCGTCTTGTTGAGACCCCTCCCCAGTTTCCTCCCAGTCCCTCCCAGTGCCCCCCAATCCCCTCCCAGTCCCTCCCAGTGCCCCCCAATTCCCTCCCAGTGCCCCCCAGTGCCCCCCAATCCCCTCCCAGTCCCTCCCAGTGCCCCCCAATCCCCCTCCCAGTCCCTCCCAGTGCCCCCCAATCCCTTCCCAGTCCCTCCCAGTTCCCCCAATCCCCTCCCAGTGCCCCCCAATCCCCTCCCAGTGCCCCCCAATCCCCTCCCAGTCCCTCCCAGTGCCCCAATCCCCTCCAGTGCCCCCCAATCCTCTCCCAGTTCATCCCAGTGCTCCCAGTCTCATGCACAGCCTTTATTTCCATGCGTCGTTACAAACCCCGCAGACCCCTCCCCAAATTCCGCCCCTCTCCCCCTCCCTTTCCCCACCCTCCCCCTCCCCCCAAAAACCCACCTGGGCCACTCCCACCCCTCCCCCCACCCTTAATCCCCCCCTCCCCCCCCCAAATTCCCCCTCCCCCCACCCAAACGTGCACGGGGACCCCTCCCCCCAGGACGTGCAAAAATGGGGGAGGGGGGGACAGAAACCCCCCCCCCAAAATTGGGGGCGACCCCCCCCAAAATGGGGCGTAACAGTCGGGGGGGGGGAGGGGGGGGCTGTAAACATGGCCGGGGTGGGGGAGGGGAACCCCGATTTTGGGGGGGGTTTCCCCCTTTTTTGGGGGGGTTCCCCCCTTTTTTTGGGGGGGTTTCCCCCTTTTTTGGGGGGGTTTCCCCCTTTTTTTGGGGGGTTTCTCCCCTTTTTTGGGGGGGTTCCCCCCTTTTTTTGGGGGGTTTCTCCCCTTTTCTTGGGGGGTTCCCCCCTTTTTTGGGGGGTCCAGGCAAGCGGGGGAGGGGGGGGAGGGGCAAGGGGGGATCCCCCCAAAATCAGGCAAATAAAGGAGGGGGGGGGAGAACTCCCCCAAAATGGGGGAGGGGCGTCAGGCAGGGAAAGGCCCCTCCCCCCCCTCCCCCCCCC
>JAWZSU010000136.1:0-24322 GCA_038380795.1 Pyrocephalus nanus
CCAAATATTCCCCCCAAATTAACCCCAAAAAATCCCCCCCCAAAAAAATCCCCCCCAAAAAATCCCCCTCCCAAAATTCCCCCAATAAATCCCCCAAAAAATCCCCCACAAAAAATCACCCCCCAAAAAAACTCCCCCCAAAAATCCCTCCCCAAAAAATCCCCCCCCAAAAAATCTCCCCCAAAAAATCCCCCACAAAAATCCCCCCCCCAAAAATCACCCCCCAAAAAAACTGCCCCCTAAAAATCCCCCCCCAAAAATCCCCCCCCAAAATTCCCATCCAAAAAAACTCTCCCCAAATAAAACTTCCCCCAAAAAATCTCCCCAAAAATACCCCCCAAAATACCCCCAAAAAATCCCCCCCCAAAAAAATCCCCCCCCAAAATATCCCCCTAAAAATCCCCCTCAAAAAATCCCCCCCCAAAATTCCCCTCAAAAAACCACCCCCAAAAAAACTCCCCCCAAAAAATCCCTCCCCAAAAAATGCCCCCCCAAAAAATCTCCCCCAAAAAATCCCCCACAAAAATCCCCCCCCCAAAAATCACCCCCCAAAAAAACTGCCCCCTAAAAATCCCCCCCCAAAAATCCCCCCCCAAAATTCCCATCCAAAAAAACTCTCCCCAAATAAAACTTCCCCCAAAAAATCTCCCCAAAAATACCCCCCAAAATACCCCCAAAAAATCCCCCCCCAAAAAAATCCCCCCCAAAATATCCCCCTAAAAATCCCCCTCAAAAAATCCCCCCCCAAAATTCCCCTCAAAAAACCACCCCCAAAAAAACTCCCCCCAAAAAATCCCTCCCCAAAAAATGCCCCCCAAAAAATCCCCCCCCAAAAATCCCCTCAAAACTCCCCCCAAAAAATCCCCCCAAAAAAATTCCCCCCAAACACTCCTCCCAAAAAATGCCCCCCAAAAAAACTCTCCCCAGAAAAACTCCCCCAAAAAATCACCCCCAAAAAATCACCCCCAAAAAATCCCCCCCCAAAAAATCCCCCAAAAAAATCTCCCCGAAAAAATCCCCCCAAAACTCCCCCCCAAAAGTCCCCCCAAAAATCCCCCCCCAAAAATCCCCCCAAAAAATCCCCCCAAAAAATCCCCCCCTAAAAAAAACCCCCCCAAAAAATCCCCTCAAAAATTCCCCTCCAAAAATCCCCCCCCAAAAAATTCCCCCAAAAAACTCCCCCCAAAAAATCCCCCCCTAAAAAACTCCCCCCAAAAAAATCCCCCCCCTAAAACCTCCCCCTCCCCCAATCCTGGGGGTCTCCCCCACCCCCTCATTGTGGGGGGGAGGGGAGGGGATTTTTGGGGTGACCCCCTCGTGTCTCCCCCTCCCCCCCAGAACGGGGTCGTGGCCCCCCCACCCCCCCTGAGGGTGCCCCGAAAGGACCCCCCGGGCTCGGAGCCCCCCGAAAAGGCCCTGCCGGGTAAGGGGGGGGTTTGGGGGGGATTTGGGGGGGGATTTGGGGGGTCCTGAGGGGGATTTGGGGGGTCCTGAGGGGGATTTGGGGGGTCCTGAGGGGGATTTGGGGGGTGGTGGGGGGGTTGGGGGGGATTTGGGGGGAATTTGGGGGTCTTGGTGGGGGCTTTGGGGGGTCCTGGGGGAAATTTGGGGGTCCTGAGGGGGATTTGGGGGGGAATTTGGGGGGGCTGGGGGGTCCTGAGAGGGATTTGGGGGTCTTGGGAGGGATTTGAGGGGTCCTGAGGGGGATTGGGGGGGCTTTGGGGAGTCCTGGGGGGGATTTGGGGGGATCTGGGGGGTCCTGAGGGGGATTGGGGGGGGATTTGGGGGTCTTTGGAGGGATTTGGAGGGGATTTGGGGGGTCCTGGGGGGGATTTGGGGGTCTTGGGGGGATTTGGGGGGTCTTGGGAGGGATTTGGGGGGTCCTGAGGGGGATTTGGGGGGTCCTGAGGGGGATTTGGGGGGTCCTGAGGGGGATTTGGGAGGGATTTGGGGGGTCCTGGGAGGGATTTGGGGGTCTTGGGAGGGATTTGGGGGGGATTTGGAGGGGTTTGGGGGGAATTTGGGGGTCTTGGGGGGGGTTGGGGGGCTTGGAGAGAATTTGGGCGGATTGGGGGGGATTTTGGGGGGTTGGGGGGTTTTGGGGGGGATTTGGGGGGAATTTGGGGGTCTTGGTGGGGGCTTTGGGGGGTCCTGGGGGAAATTTGGGGGTCCTGAGGGGGATTTGGGGGGGGATTTGGGGGGGCTGGGGGGTCCTGAGAGGGATTTGGGGGTCTTGGGAGGGATTTGAGGGGTCCTGAGGGGGATTTGGGGGGCTTTGGGGAGTCCTGGGGGGGATTTGGGGGGATCTGGGGGGTCCTGAGGGGGATTGGGGGGGGATTTGGGGGTCTTTGGAGGGATTTGGAGGGGATTTGGGGGGTCCTGGGGGGGATTTGGGGGTCTTGGGGGGATTTGGGGGGTCTTGGGAGGGATTTGGGGGGTCCTGAGGGGGATTTGGGGGGTCCTGAGGGGGATTTGGGGGGTCCTGAGGGGGATTTGGGAGGGATTTGGGGGGTCCTGGGAGGGATTTGGGGGTCTTGGGAGGGATTTGGGGGGGATTTGGAGGGGTTTGGGGGGAATTTGGGGGTCTTGGGGGGGGTTGGGGGGCTTGGAGAGAATTTGGGCGGATTGGGGGGGATTTCGGGGGGATTTGGGGGGTCCTGGGGGGATTTGGGGGGGATTTGGGGGGTCCTGGGGGGGATTTGGGGGGGATTTCGGGGTCCTGGGGGGGATTTGGGGGGTCCTGAGGGGGATTGGGGGGGTCCTGAGGGGGATTGGGGGGGTCCTGAGGGGGATTGGGGGGGTCCTGAGGGGGATTGGGGGTGTCCTGAGGGGGTGGTTGGGGGTCTTGGACAGAATTTGGGGGGATTGGGGTGGACTTGGGGGGGATTTGGGGGGAAGTTTGGGGGTCTTGGGAGGGATTTGGGGGGTCCTGAGGGGGATTTGGGGGGTGGGGGGGGTTTGGGGGTCTTTGGGGGGATTTGGGGGTCTTTGGGGGGTCTTGGGAGGGATTTGGGAGGTCCTGAGGGGGATTTGAGGGGGTTTGGGGGGGATTTGGAGGGGTTTGGGGAGGATTTGGGGGGATTGGGGTGGTCTTGGGGGGGATTTGGGGGGAAGTTTGGGGGTCTTGGGAGGGATTTGGGGGGTCCTGAGGGGGATTTGGGGGGGTGGAGGGGGGTTTTGGGGGTCTTTGGGGAGTCCTGGGAGGGATTTGGGGGGGCTTTGGAGGGTCCTGAGGGGGATTTGGGGGGTCCCGGGGGGATCTGGGGGGCTTTGGGGGTCCTGGAGGGGATCTGGGGGGTCCTGGGGGGGATTTGGGGGGTCCTGGGGGGGATTTGGGGGGTCCTGAGGGGGATTTGGGGGTCCTGGGAGGAATTTGGGGGTCTTGGGAGGGATTTGGGGGGATTTGGAGGGGTTTGGGGGGTCCTGAGGGGGATTGGGGGGGTGGGGGGGGGTTGGGGGTCTTTGGGGGGGTTGGGGGGTCCTGAGGGGGATTTGAGGGTCTTGGGAGGGATTTGGGGAGTCCAGGGGGGGATTTTGGGGGTATTTGGGGGCTCTTGGGAGGAATTTGGGGGGTCCTGAGGGGGATTTGGGGAGTCTTGGAGGGGCTTTGGGGGGTCTTGGGAGGGATTTGGGGGTTCCTGAGGGGAATTTGGGGGGTGGGGGGGGGGTTGGGGGGGATTTGGGGGTCTTGGGGGGGATCTGGGGGGTCCTGGGGGGATTTGGGGAGTCCTGAGGGGGATTTGGGGGGTCCTGAGGGGGATTTGGGGAGGATCTGGGGGGTCCTGAGGGGGATTGGGGGGAGGTGGGGGGGATTTGGGGGGTCCTGGGGGAGATTTGGGGTGTCCTGGGGGAATTGGGGTGGTCTTGGGGGGGATTTGAGGTGGAGTTTGGGAGTCTTGGTGGGGGCTTTGGGGGGTTCTGGGGGAAATTTGGGGGTCTTGGGGGGGGGTTGGGGGTCTTGGACAGAATTTGGGGGGATTGGGGGGGATTTGGGGGGAAGTTTGGGGGTCTTGGGAGGGATTTGGGGGGTCCTGAGGGGAATTTGGGGGGCTTTGGGGCGTCCTGGGGAGGATTTGGGGGGATCTGGGGGGTTCTGGGGAGATTTGGGAGGGATTTGGGGGGTCCTGAGGGGGATTTGAGGGGGCTTTGGAGGGGTTTGGGGGGTCCTGAGGGGGAAATTGGGGGGTCCTGAGGGGGACTGGGGGGGAGGGGGAATTGGGGTGGTCCTGAGGGGGATTGGGGGGGTCCTGAGGGGGGTTTGGGGGGCTTTGGGGCGTCCTGGGGGGGATTTGGGGGGATCTGGGGGGTCCTGAGGGGGATTGGGGGGGTCCTGAGGGGGGTTTGGGGGGCTTTGGGGCGTCCTGGGGGGGATTTGGGGGGATCTGGGGGGTCCTGAGGGGGATTTAAGGGGGCTTTGGAGGGGTTTGGGGGGTCCTGAGGGGGATTTGGGGGGTCCTGAGGGGGACTGGGGGGGAGGGGGAATTGGGGTGGTCCTGAGGGGGATTGGGGGGAGATTTGGGGGGTCCTGAGGGGGATTTGGGGGGTCCTGAGGGGGGTTTGGGGGGCTTTGGGGCGTCCTGGGGGGGATTTGGGGGTCTTGGGGGGGATCTGGGGGGTCCTGGGGGGATTTGGGGAGTCCTGAGGGGGATTTGGGGGGTCCTGAGGGGGATTTGGGGAGGATCTGGGGGGTCCTGAGGGGGATTGGGGGGAGGTGGGGGGGATTTGGGGGGTCCTGGGGGAGATTTGGGGTGTCCTGGGGGAATTGGGGTGGTCTTGGGGGGGATTTGAGGTGGAGTTTGGGAGTCTTGGTGGGGGCTTTGGGGGGTTCTGGGGGAAATTTGGGGGTCTTGGGGGGGGGTTGGGGGTCTTGGACAGAATTTGGGGGGATTGGGGGGGATTTGGGGGGAAGTTTGGGGGTCTTGGGAGGGATTTAGGAGGTCCTGAGGGGGATTTGGGGGGTCCTGAGGGGGATTTGGGGAGGATCTGGGGGGTCCTGGAGGGGATCTGGGGGGTCCTGGGGGGGATTTGGGAGGTCCTGAGGGGGATTTGGGGGGTCCTGAGGGGAACTGGGGGGGAGGGGGAATTGGGGTGGTCCCGAGGGGGATTGGGGGGAGATTTGGGGGGTCCTGAGGGGGATTTGGGGAGTCTTGGAGGGGATTTGGGGGGTCCTGAGGGGGATTTGGGGGGTCCTGAGGGGAATTTGGGGGGCTTTGGGGCGTCCTGGGGAGGATTTGGGGGGATCTGGGGGGTTCTGGGGAGATTTGGGAGGGATTTGGGGGGTCCTGAGGGGGATTTGAGGGGGCTTTGGAGGGGTTTGGGGGGTCCTGAGGGGGAAATTGGGGGGTCCTGAGGGAGATTTGGGGGGGGATTTGGGGATCTTTGGGGGGTTTAGGGGGGGCTTTGGAGGGGATTTGGGGGGTCCTGGGAGAGATTTAGGAGTGTTTTGGGTTCCTGGGGGTGTTTTTGGGGTGTTTTGGGTTCCTGGGGTTATTTTTGGGTTCCTGGGGGTGTTTTTGGGGTTATTTTTGGGTTCCTGGGGGTGTTTTTGGGTTATTTTGGGATCCTGGGGGTGTTTTTGGGGTGTTTTGGGTTCCTGGGGTTATTTTTGGGTTCCTGGGGGTGTTTTTGGGGTTATTTTTGGGTTCCTGGGGGTGTTTTTGGGTTCCTGGGGGTGTTTTTGGGGTTATTTTTGGGTTCCTGGGGTTATTTTTGGGTTCCTGGGGGTGTTTTTGGGGTTATTTTTGGGTTCCTGGGGGTGTTTTTGGGTTCCTGGGGGTGTTTTTGGGGTTATTTTTGGGTTCCTGGGGGTGTTTTTGGGGTTATTTTGGGTTCCTGGGGTTATTTTTGGGTTCCTGGGGGTGTTTTTTGGGGTTATTTTGGGTTCCCGGGGGTGTTTTTGGGTTATTTTGGGTTCCTGGGGGTGTTTTTGGGTTATTTTGGGTTCCTGGGGGTGTTTTTGGGGTTATTTTGGGTTCCTGGGGGTGTTTTTGGGGTTATTTTTGGGTTCCTGGGGGTGTTTTTGGGGTTATTTTGGGTTCCTGGGGGTGTTTTTGGGTTATTTTGGGTTCCTGGGGGTGTTTTTGGGTTATTTTGGGTTCCTGGGGGTGTTTTTGGGGTTATTTTGGGTTCCTGGGGTTGTTTTTGGGGTTATTTTGGGTTCCTGGGGGTGTTTTTGGGTTATTTTGGGTTCCTGGGGGTGTTTTTGGGGTTATTTTTGGGTTCCTGGGGGTGTTTTTGGGTTCCTGGGGGTGTTTTTGGGGTGTTTTGGGTTCCTGGGGTTATTTTTGGGTTCCTGGGGTTGTTTTTGGGGTTATTTTTGGGTTCCTGGGGGTGTTTTTGGGTTCCTGGGGGTGTTTTTGGGGTGTTTTGGGTTCCTGGGGTTATTTTTGGGTTCCTGGGGTTGTTTTTGGGGTTATTTTTGGGTTCCTGGGGGTGTTTTTGGGGTTATTTTGGGTTCCTGGGGGTGTTTTTGGGGTTATTTTGGGATCCTGGGGTTGTTTTTGGGGTTATTTTGGGTTCCTGGGGGTGTTTTTGGGTTCCTGGGGGTGTTTTTGGGGTGTTTTGGGTTCCTGGGGTTATTTTTGGGTTCCTGGGGTTGTTTTTGGGGTTGTTTTGGGTTCCTGGGGGTGTTTTTGGGGTTATTTTGGGTTCCCGGGGGTGTTTTTGGGGTTATTTTGGGTTCCTGGGGGTGTTTTTGGGGTGTTTTGGGTTCCTGGGGTTATTTTTGGGTTCCTGGGGTTGTTTTTGGGGTTATTTTTGGGTTCCTGGGGGTGTTTTTGGGTTCCTGGGGGTGTTTTTGGGGTGTTTTGGGTTCCTGGGGTTATTTTTGGGTTCCTGGGGGTGTTTTTGGGGTTATTTTGGGTTCCCGGGGGTGTTTTTGGGGTTATTTTGGGTTCCTGGGGGTGTTTTTGGGGTGTTTTGGGTTCCTGGGGTTATTTTTGGGTTCCTGGGGGTGTTTTTGGGGTTATTTTTGGGTTCCTGGGGGTGTTTTTGGGGTTATTTTGGGTTCCTGGGGGTGTTTTTGGGGTTATTTTGGGATCCTGGGGTTGTTTTTGGGTTATTTTGGGATCCTGGGGTTGTTTTTGGGGTGTTTTGGGTTCCTGGGGGTGTTTTTGGGTTCCTGGGGGTGTTTTTGGGGTTATTTTTGGGTTCCTGGGGGTGTTTTTGGGGTTATTTTGGGTTCCTGGGGGTGTTTTTGGGGTTATTTTGGGATCCTGGGGTTGTTTTTGGGGTGTTTTGGGTTCCTGGGGTTATTTTTGGGTTCCTGGGGGTGTTTTTGGGTTATTTTGGGTTCCTGGGGTTGTTTTTGGGTTATTTTGGGTTCCTGGGGGTGTTTTTGGGGTTATTTTGGGTTCCTGGGGGTGTTTTTGGGGTTATTTTGGGATCCTGGGGTTGTTTTTGGGGTGTTTTGGGTTCCTGGGGTTATTTTTGGGTTCCTGGGGGTGTTTTTGGGGTCCTGGGGGTGTTTTGGGGTCCTGGGGTTATTTTGGGTTCCTGGGGTTGGTTTTGGGGTCCTGGGAGTTTTTTTGGGGTTATTTTGGGTTCCTGGGGGTGTTTTTGGGGTTATTTTTGGGTTCCTGGGGGTGTTTTTGGGTTCCTGGGGGTGTTTTTGGGGTGTTTTGGGTTCCTGGGGTTATTTTTGGGTTCCTGGGGTTGTTTTTGGGGTTATTTTTGGGTTCCTGGGGGTGTTTTTGGGGTTATTTTGGGTTCCTGGGGGTGTTTTTGGGTTCCTGGGGGTGTTTTTGGGGTGTTTTGGGTTTCTGGGGTTATTTTTGGGTTCCTGGGGTTGTTTTTGGGTTCCTGGGGGTGTTTTTGGGGTGTTTTGGGTTCCTGGGGTTATTTTTGGGTTCCTGGGGGTGTTTTTGGGGTTATTTTGGGTTCCTGGGGTTGTTTTTGGGTTATTTTGGGATCCTGGGGGTGTTTTTGGGGTGTTTTGGGTTCCTGGGGTTATTTTTGGGTTCCTGGGGGTGTTTTTGGGGTTATTTTGGGTTCCCGGGGGTGTTTTTGGGTTATTTTTGGGTTCCTGGGGGTGTTTTTGGGGTTATTTTTGGGTTCCTGGGGGTGTTTTTGGGGTTATTTTTGGGTTCCTGGGGGTGTTTTTGGGGTTATTTTGGGTTCCTGGGGGTGTTTTTGGGGTTATTTTGGGTTCCTGGGGTTGTTTTTGGGGTTATTTTGGGTTCCTGGGGGTGTTTTTGGGGTTATTTTGGGTTCCTGGGGGTGTTTTTGGGGTTATTTTTGGGTTCCTGGGGGTGTTTTTGGGGTTATTTTGGGTTCCCGGGGGTGTTTTTGGGTTATTTTGGGATCCTGGGGGTGTTTTTGGGTTATTTTGGGTTCCTGGGGGTGTTTTTGGGGTCTGTTTTTGGGGTCTCACCCCCTCCCCCCCCAGGAGCGGGGCGGGTGCCCCTCGAGCCCAGCGCGGTGCCGGCCCCTCCCCCACCCGTGTGAGTGACATTGGGGTGACACTGGGGGGGAGGGGGGTGGGGACCCCATGGGTGACACTGGGGGTGACACTGGGGGGTCTGAGGGACCCTCTGGGTGACACTGGGGGTGACACTGGGGGGGAGGGGGGGGGACCCCATGGGTGACACTGGGGGTGACACTGGGGGGGAGGGGGGGGGGGACCCCATGGGTGACACTGGGGTGACACTGGGGGGGAGGGAGGGGGAGACCCCATGGGTGACACTGGGGTGACACTGGGGGAGAGGGGGGGGGACCCCATGGGTGACACTGGGGTGACACTGGGGGAGAGGGGGGGGGGACCCCCTGGGTGACACTGGGGGTGACACTGGGGTGGAGGGAGGGGGAGACCCCATGGGTGACACTGGGGTGACACTGGGGGGGAGGGGGGGGGGGGGACCCCATGGGTGACACTGGGGTGACACTGGGGGGGAGGGGGGGGGACCCCCTGGGTGACACTGGGGGGTCTGAGGGACCCTCTGGGTGACACTGGGGGGTCTGGGGGTGACACTGGGGGGGGAGGGGGGTGGGGACCCCATGGGTGACACTGGGGGGTCTCAGGGACCCCTGGGTGACACTGGGGGGGTCTGGGGTGACACTGGGGGGTCCTGGGGTGACACTGGGGGGGTCTGGGGGTGACACTGGGGGGGAGGGGGGTGGGGACCCCCTGGGTGACATTGGGGGGTCTGGGGGTGACACTGAGTGACACTGGGGGTGACACTGGGGGTTCTCAGTTGGTCCCACCTGTCCCCAGGTGTCCCCAAATGCCACCAAATGTCCCCAAATGCCACCAAGTGTCCCCACGTGTCCCCCAGATGTCCCCACCTGTCCCCAGGTGTCCCAAATGTCCCCAAATGCCGCCAAGTGTCCCCAAATGCCACCAAATGTCCCCAAATGCCACCAAATGTCCCCAGGATATCCCCAGGTGTTCCAAATGTCCCCAAATGTCCCCAACTGTCCCCAACTGTCCCCAAATGCCACCAAATGTCCCCAGGTGTCCCCAGGTATCCCCAAATGCCATCAAATGTCCCCAACTGTCCCCAAATGTCCCCAACTGTCCCCAAATGTCCCCAAATGTCCCCAACTGTCCCCAGGAGTCCCAAATACCACCAATTGTCCCCAAATGTCCCCAAATGTCCCCAGGTGTCCCCAGGTGTCCCAAATGTCCCCAGGTGTCCCCAAATGCCATCAAATGTCCCCAAATGCCACCAAATGTCCCCAGGATATCCCCAGGTGTTCCAAATGTCCCCAAATGTCCCCAACTGTCCCCAACTGTCCCCAGGTGTCCCAGATGCCACCAAATGTCCCCAGGTGTCCCCAGGTGTCCCAAATGCCACCAACTGTCCCCAAATGCCACCAAATGTCCCCAAATGCCACCAAATGTCCCCAGGAGTCCCAAATGCCACCAACTGTCCCCAAATGCCACCAAATGTCCCCGGGTGTCCCCAAATGCCACCAACTGTCCCCAAATGCCACCAAATGTCCCCGGGTGTCCCCAAATGCCACCAAGTGTCCCCAGGTGTCCCCACCTGTCCCCAGGTGTCCCAAATGCCACCAAATGTCCCCAACTGTCCCCAAATGTCCCAAACTGTCCCCAAATGTCCCCAAATGTCCCCAACTGTCCCCAAATGTCCCCAAATGTCCCCAGGAGTCCCAAATGCCACCAACTGTCCCCAAATGCCACCAAATGTCCCCGGGTGTCCCCAAATGCCACCAAGTGTCCCCAGGTGTTCCAAATGTCCCCAAATATCCCCAACTGTCCCCAAATGTCCCCAACTGTCCCCAGGAGTCCCAAATGCCACCAACTGTCCCCAAATGTCCCCAAATGTCCCCGGGTGTCCCCAAATGCCACCAACTGTCCCCAAATGCCACCAAATGTCCCCGGGTGTCCCCAAATGCCACCAAGTGTCCCCAGGTGTCCCCACCTGTCCCCAGGTGTCCCAAATGCCACCAAATGTCCCCAACTGTCCCCAAATGTCCCAAACTGTCCCCAAATGTCCCCAAATGTCCCCAACTGTCCCCAAATGTCCCCAAATGTCCCCAACTGTCCCCAACTGTCCCCAAATGTCCCCAAATGTCCCCAACTGTCCCCAAATGTCCCCAACTGTCCCCAAATGCCACCAAATGTCCCCAACTGTCCCCAAATGTCCCCAACTGTCCCCAAATGTCCCCAAATGTCCCCAAATGTCCCCAGGAGTCCCAAATGCCACCAACTGTCCCCAAATGTCACCAAATGTCCCCGGGTGTCCCCAAATGCCACCAAGTGTCCCCGGGTGTTCCAAATGTCCCCAAATATCCCCAACTGCCACCAAATGTCCCCAACTGTCCCCAAATGTCCCCAACTGTCCCCAAATGTCCCCAACTGTCCCCAGGTGTCCCCAGGTGTCCCCAAATGCCATCAAATGTCCCCAACTGTCCCCAAATGTCCCCAACTGTCCCCAAATGTCCCCAAATGTCCCCAACTGTCCCCAGGAGTCCCAAATACCACCAATTGTCCCCAAATGTCCCCAGGTGTCCCCAGGTGTCCCAAATGTCCCCAGGTGTCCCCAAATGCCATCAAATGTCCCCAAATGCCACCAAATGTCCCCAGGATATCCCCAGGTGTTCCAAATGTCCCCAAATGTCCCCAACTGTCCCCAAATGTCCCCAACTGTCCCCAACTGTCCCCAGATCTGTCCCTGACCCTTTTTCCCCCCCAGGAGTTCGTTTTCCCTGGAGGATTTCCAGGTGGGATCTCCCCTTGGGCAAGGGGAAGTTCGGGAACGTTTCCCTGGCCCGGTGTCCCAAATGTCCCTAAATGTCCTAAAATGCCATGAAATGTCCCCAAATGTCCCCAGGAGTGTCCCTGACCCTTTTTCCCCCCCAGGAGTTCGTTTTCCCTGCAGGATTTCCAGGTGGGATCTCCCCTTGGGCAAGGGGAAATTCGGGGACATTTACCTGGCCCGGTGTCTCAAATGTCCCAAATGTCCCCAAATGTCCCCAAATGTCCCCAAATGCCACCAACTGTCCCCAACTGTCCCCAAATGTCCCCAGATCTGTCCCTGACCCTTTTTCCCCCCCAGGAGTTCGTTTTCCCTGCAGGATTTCCAGGTGGGACGTCCCCTGGGCAAGGGGAAGTTCGGGAACGTTTCCCTGGCCCGGCTGTCCCAAATGTCCCCAACTGTCCCCAAATGTCCCCAACTGTCCCCAACTGTCCCCAAATGTCCCCAAATGTCCCCAGGAGTGTCCCTGACCCTTTTTCCCCCCCAGGAGTTCGTTTTCCCTGGAGGATTTCCAGGTGGGATCTCCCCTTGGGCAAGGGGAAATTCGGGAACGTTTACCTGGCCCGGTGTCCCAAATGTCCCTAAATGTCCTAAAATGCCATGAAATGTCCCCAAATGTCCCCAGATCTGTCCCTGACCCTTTTTCCCCCCCAGGAGGACGTTTTCCCTGGAGGATTTCGAGGTGGGGCGTCCCCTGGGCAAGGGGAAGTTCGGGAACGTTTACCTGGCCCGGGAGCGCCGCTCGGGGTTTTTGGTGGCCCTCAAGGTGCTCTTCAAGTCGCAGGTGGAGCAGGAGGGGGTGGAGCATCAGCTCAGGAGGGAGATCGAGATCCAGGCACACCTCAGGTAACCCCCCCTGGGGGGGGTCTCGTTTTTGGGGGGATTTTGGGGATTTTTGGGGGGATTTTGGGTGATTTTAGGTGATTTTTTGGGTGATTTTTGGGGTGGTTTGGGGGTTTTTTTGGGTCTTGGGGGGTCTCATTTTTGGGGTGATTTGAGGTGATTTTTGGGGTGATTTTTGGGGCGATTTTTGGGGTGATTTTTGGGGTGGTTGGGGTTTTTTTTTTTCGTCTTGAAGGGTCTCATTTTTGGGATGATTTTGGGGGGTTTTTTGGCCCCCAGGAGGTCTCATTTTTGGGTGGTTTTTTTTGGTGTTTTTTTGGCCCCCAGGAGGTCTCATTTTTGGGGTGATTTTGGGGGGTTTTTTGGCCCCCAGGATGTCTCAATTTCGGGTGTTTTTTTGGGGGGGTTTTGGCCCCCAGGAGGTCTCATTTTTGGGGTTTTTTTGGGGGAGTTTTGACCCCCAGGAGGTCTCCCTTTTAGGGTGATTTTGGGGGATTTTTGGCCCCCAGAAGGTCTCATTTTTGGGTGTTTTTTTGGGTGTTTTTTTGGCCCCCAGGAGGTCTCATTTTGGGGTTTTTTTTGGAGGGGTTTTGGCCCCCAGGAGGTCTCATTTTTGGGGTGATTTTGGGGGGTTTTTCGGTTCCCCAGGGGTCTCATTTTTAGGGTGATTTGGGAGGTTTTTTGGCTCCCCGGGGGTCTCATTTTTGGGGTGATTTGGGGTGATTTTTGGGGTGAGTCTGGGGCTGATTTGGGAGTTTTTTGGCTCCCCGGAGGTCTCACTTTTAGGGTGATTTGTGGGGTTTTTTGGTCCCCAGGAGGTCTCATTTTTGGGGTGATTTTGGGGGGTTTTTGGCCCCCAGGAGGTCTCATTTTTGGGGTGATTTTGGTGGTTTTTTTGGCTCCCTGGGGGTTTCATTTTGGGGTTTTTTTTTAGGTTTTTTTTGGCTCCCCGGAGGTCTCATTTTGGGGGTGATTTTGGGGAGGTTTTGGCCCCCAGGAGGTCTCATTTTTGGGGTGATTTTGAGGGGGTTTTTGGCCCCCAGGAGGTCTCATTTTTGGGGTTTTTTTGGGGGGGATTTTGGCCCCCTGGAGGTCTCATTTTTGGGATTTTTTTTGGGGTTTTTTTGGCCCCCAGGAGGTCTCATTTTGGGGGTTTTTTTGGGGTTTTTTTTGGCTCCCTGGAGGTCTCATTTTGGGTTTTTTTTTGGGGGTTTTTGGCCCCCTGGAGGTCTCATTTTGGGGTTTTTTTGGGGGGTTTTTGGCCCCCTGGAGGTCTCATTTTTGGGGTGATTTGGGAAGATTTTTGGCCCCCAGGATGTCTCATTTTGGGGTTTTTTGGGGTCCCTGCAGGCACCCCAACGTGCTGAGGCTCTACAATTACTTCCACGACCGGCGCCGGGTGTTCCTCATCCTGGAATTCGCCCCCCGGGGGGAGCTCTACAAGGAGCTCCAGCGCTGCAGGAGGCTCGACAGCACCAGGACGGCCACGGTGAGGCCCCAGAAATGCCCCAGAAACACCCCAAAAACAGCCCAAAAATACCCCGGGATCATCCCAGAAATATCAAAAAAAAAAAATCCCAAAAATGCCCCCAAATCGCCCCAAAAACAGCCCAAAAATACCCCAGGATCATCCCAGAAATATCTCCAGAAACACCCCAAAAATGCCCCAGAAACACCCCAAAAACAGCCCAAAAACTGGCCAAAAATACCCCGGGATCATCCCAGAAATATCAAAAAAAAAATCCCCAAAATGCCCCAGAAACACCCCAAAAACAGCCCAAAAACTGGCCAAAAATACCCCGGGATCATCCCAGAAATATCAAAAAAAAAATCCCCAAAATGCCCCAGAAACACCCCAAAAACAGCCCAAAAACTGGCCAAAAATACCCCGGGATCATCCCAGAAATATCAAAAAAAACATCCCAAAAATGCCCCAGAAACGCCCCAAAAACAGCCCAAAAATACCCCGGGATCATCCCAGAAATATCAAAAAAAACATCCCAAAAATGCCCCAGAAACGTCCCAAAAACACCCCAAAAACTGGCTAAAAATACCCCGGGATCATCCCAGAAATATCCAAAAAAAATCCCAAAAATGCCCCAGAAACACCCCAAAAACTGCCCAAAAATACCCCGGGATCATCCCAGAAATATCCAAAAAAAATCCCAAAAATGCCCCAAAAACACCCCAAAAACTGGCCAAAAATACCCCGGGATCATCCCAGAAATACCCCCAAAAACACCCCAAAAATGCCCCAGAAACGCCCCAAAAACAGCCCAAAAATACCCCGGGATCATCCCAGAAATATCTCCAGAAACACCCCAAAAATGCCCCAGAAACACCCCAAAAACACCCCAAAAACTGGCCAAAAATACCCCGGGATCATCCCAGAAATATCAAAAAAAACATCCCAAAAATGCCCCAGAAACGCCCCAAAAACACCCCAAAAACTGGCCAAAAATACCCCGGGATCATCCCAGAAATACCCCCAGAAACACCCCAAAAATGCCCCAAAAACACCCCAAAAACTGGCCAAAAATACCCCGGGATCATCCCAGAAATATCAAAAAAAACATCCCAAAAATGCCCCAGAAACGCCCCCAAAAACAGCCCCAAAATACCCCGGGATCATCCCAGAAATATCAAAAAAAACACCCCAAAAATGCCCCAGAAACGCCCCAAAAACAGCCCAAAAACTGGCCAAAAATACCCCGGGATCATCCCAGAAATACCCCCAGAAACACCCCAAAAATGCCCCAAAAACACCCCAAAAACAGCCCAAAAACTGGCCAAAAATACCCCGGGATCATCCCAGAAATATCAAAAAAAACATCCCAAAAATGCCCCAGAAACGCCCCAAAAACAGCCCAAAAACTGGACAAAAATATCCCGGGATCATCCCAGAAATACCCCCAAAAACACCCCAAAAATGCCCCAGAAACGCCCCAAAAACAGCCCAAAAACTGGACAAAAATATCCCGGGATCATCCCAGAAATATCCCAAAAAACACCCCAAAAATGCCCCCAAGTCGCCCCCAAAAGAGCCCAAAAATACCCCCAAAAACACCCTAAAAAACACCCCAAAAACAGGCCAAAAATACCCCAAAAATACCCCAGGATCATCCCAGAAATATCAAAAAAAAATCCCAAAAATGCCCCCAAATCGCCCCCAAAACAGCCCAAAAATACCCCAAAAACACCCTAAAAAACACCCCAAAACCAAGCCAAAAGTACCCCAAAAACACCCTAAAAAACACCCCAAAAAACACCCCAAAACCAGGCCAAAAATACCCCAAAAACACCCTAAAAAACACCCCAAAACCAGGCCAAAAATACCCCAAAAACACCCTAAAAACACCCCCAAAAACAGGCCAAAAATACCCCAAAAACACCCTAAAAAACACACCAAAACCAGCCCAAAAATACCCAAAAAACACCCTAAAACCCACCCCAAAAACAGGCTAAAAATACCCCAAAAACAGGCTAAAAAACACACCAAAACCAGCCCAAAAACACCCAAAAAACACCCTAAAACCCACCCCAAAAACAGGCCAAAAATACCCCAAAAATACCCCAGGATCATCCCAGAAATATCAAAAAAAAACACCCAAAAATGCCCCAGAAACGCCCCAAAAACAGCCCAAAAACTGGCCAAAAATACCCCGGGATCATCCCAGAAATATCCCCCGAAAACACCCCAGAAATGCCCCAAAAACACCCCAAAAACTGGCCAAAAATACCCCAGGATCATCCCAGAAATATCAAAAAAAAATCCCAAAAATGCCCCCAAATCGCCCCCAAAACAGCCCAAAAATACCCCAAAAACACCCTAAAAAACACCCCAAAAAACACCCCAAAACCAGGCCAAAAATACCCCAAAAACACCCTAAAAAACACCCCAAAAACAGGCCAAAAATACCCCAAAAACAGGCTAAAAAACACACCAAAACCAGCCCAAAAATACCCAAAAAACACCCTAAAACCCACCCCAAAAACAGGCCAAAAATACCCCAAAAATACCCCAGGATCATCCCAGAAATATAAAAAAAAAATCCCAAAAATGCCCCCAAATCGCCCCCAAAACAGCCCAAAAATACCCCAAAAACACCCTAAAAAACACCCCAAAACCAAGCCAAAAATACCCCAAAAACGCCCTAAAAAACACCCCAAAAACGCCCCAAAAATACCCCAAAAACACCCTAAAAAACACCCCAAAACCAGCCCAAAAATACCCCAAAAACACCCTAAAACCCACCCCAAAAACAGGCCAAAAATACCCCAAAAATACCCCAGGATCATCCCAGAAATATAAAAAAAAAAATCCCCAAAATGCCCCCAAATCGCCCCCAAAACAGCCCAAAAATACCCCAAAAACACCCTAAAAAACACCCCAAAACCAAGCCAAAAATACCCCAAAAACGCCCTAAAAAACACCCCAAAAACGCCCCAAAAATACCCCAAAAACACCCTAAAAAACACCCCAAAACCAGCCCAAAAATACCCCAAAAACAACCTAAAACCCACCCCAAAAACAGGCCAAAAATACCCCAAAAATACCCCAGGATCATCCCAGAAATATAAAAAAAAAATCCCAAAAATGCCCCCAAATCGCCCCCAAAACAGCCCAAAAACACCTTAAAAAACACACCAAAAACAGGCCAAAAATACCCCAAAAATACCCCAGGATCATCTCAGAAATACCCCCAAAAACACCCCAAAAACGCGCCCAAAAATGCCCCAAAATCACCCCCAAAACAGCCCAAAGTCATCCTAAAAATACCCCAAAACCCACTCTAAAACCCAACCCAAAAACGCCCCCAAAACAGCCCCAAAACATCCCCAAAAACACCCCAAAAATCACCCCAAAAGAAAACCCAAAAAACACCCCAAAACCAGACCAAAAATACCCCCAAAATCATCCCAGAATTACCCCGAAAATCACTGAAAAAGCAGCCCAAAAACATCCTGAAAAACCACCCCAAAAGGCACCCCAAAACCCACCCCAAACCCTCCCCCCAAAGAGCCCAAAACCACCCCTAAACCCACCCCAAAACCACCCAAAACCACCTCAAAACCACCCAAAACCACCCCAAAAACACCCCAAAACCCACCCCAAAAACACCCCCCAAACCACCCCAAAAACACCCCAAAAACCACCCCAAAATCCACTCTAAAACACCCCACAAAATACCCCAAAAAACACCCTAAAACCCCCCAAAAGCACCCCCAAACTCCCCCAATTCCCCCCAAAACCACCCCAAAACCCCCCAAAAAACCCCGCAAAACCCACCCTAAAAACACCCCAAAAAAAGCCCAAAACCCACCCCTAAACACCCCAAAAACACCCCAAAACCACCCCAAAAAACATCCCAAAAACACCCTAAAAACAACCCCCAAAACCACCCAAAAAAACCCCAAAACCACCCCAAAAACACCCAAAACCCCCCCAAAACCCACCCCAAAAACCCCCAAAACCCACTCTAAAACCCCCCAAAAACCCCCCAAAACCACCCTAAAAACCCCCAAAACCCACCCCAAAAATAACCCCCAAACCACCCCAAAAACACCCTAAAAACAACCCCAAAACCCACCCCAAAAACACCCCAAAAATACCCCCCAAACCACCCTAAAAACACCCTAAAAACAACCACAAAACCCACCCCAAAACCCACCCCAAAAACACCCCCAAACCACCCCAAAACCACCCAAAACCCACCCTAAAAACACCCCAAAAACCCACCCCAAAAACCCCCCAAAACCAGCCCAAACCCCCCCAAAAAACATTCCAAAAATACCCCCCAAACCACCCCAAAACCACCCTAAAACCCACCCCAAAAACCCCCCAAAACCAGCCCAAACCCCCCCAAAAAACATTCCAAAAATACCCCCCAAACCACCCCAAAACCACCCTAAAACCCACCCCAAAAACCCCCCAAAACCAGCCCAAACCCCCCCAAAAAATATTCCAAAAATACCCCCCAAACCACCCCAAAACCACCCTAAAACCCACCCCAAAAACCCCCCAAAACCAGCCCAAACCCCCCCAAAAAACATTCCAAAAATACCCCCCAAACCACCCCAAAACCACCCTAAAACCCACCCCAAAAACCCCCCAAAACCAGCCCAAACCCCCCCCAAAAATATTCCAAAAATACCCCCCAAACCACCCCAAAACCACCCTAAAACCCACCCCAAAAACCCCCCAAAACCAGCCCAAACCCCCCCAAAAAACATTCCAAAAATACCCCCCAAACCACCCCAAAACCACCCTAAAACCCACCCCAAAAACCCCCCAAAACCAGCCCAAACCCCCCCAAAAAACATTCCAAAAATACCCCCCAAACCACCCCAAAAACCCCCCAAAACCCCCCCAAACCACCCCAAAACCACCCCAAAACACCCCAAAAAACACCCCAAAAACACCCCAAAAAAACCCCAAAATCCCACCCTAAAAACACCCCAAAGCCCACCCTAAAACCCACCCCAAACCCCCCCAAAAAAAAACCCAACCCCCCCCCCCCAAAAAAACCCCAAACCCACCCTAAAAACACCCCAAAAACTCACCCTGGGCACACCCGAGGGGGGATTTTGGGGGGTCCTGGGGGGACATTTTGGGGTCTGGGGGGGTCAGGGGGTTTTGGGGACCCCCGAGCTGATTTTGGGGACCCCCAGGGTGATTTTGGGGACCCCCGGGGTGATTTTGGGGCCCCCCTGACCCCCATTTTTTGGGGGGTTTCAGCTGATGGAGGAGCTTTCACCCCACATGGGGGAATTTTGGGGGACATTTTGGGGTCCTGGGGGGACATTTTGGGGTCTGGGGGGGTCAGGGGGTTTTGGGGACCCCCGAGATGATTTTGGGGACCCCCAGGGTGATTTTGGGGACCCCCGGGGTGATTTTGGGGCCCCCCTGACCCCCATTTTGGGGGGGTTTCAGCTGATGGAGGAGCTTTCACCCCACATGGGGGAATTTTGGGGGACATTTTGGGGTCCTGGGGGGACATTTTGGGGTCTGGGGGGGTCAGGGGGTTTTGGGGACCCCCGAGATGATTTTGGGGACCCCCAGGGTGATTTTGGGGACCCCCAGGGTGATTTTGGGGACCCCCTGACCCCCATTTTTGGGGGGTTTCAGCTGATGGAGGAGCTTTCACCCCACATGGGGGAATTTTGGGGGTCCTGGGGGGACATTTTGGGGTCTGGGGGGGTCAGGGGGTTTTGAGCCCCCCCGAGATGATTTTGGGGACCCCCAGGTGATTTTGGGGACCCCCGGGGTGATTTTGGGGACCCCCTGACCCCCATTTTTTGGGGGATTTCAGCTGATGGAGGAGCTTTCACCCCACATGGGGGGGATTTTGGGGGACATTTTGGGGGTCCTGGGGGGACATTTTGGGGTCTGGGGGGGTCAGGGGGTTTTGAGCCCCCCCGAGCTGATTTTGGGGACCCCCGAGCTGATTTTGGGGACCCCCAGGGTGATTTTGGGGACCCCCGGGGTGATTTTGGGGACCCCCTGACCCCCATTTTTTGGGGGGGTTTCAGCTGATGGAGGAGCTTTCACCCCACATGGGGGGGATTTTGGGGGACATTTTTGGGGTCCTGGGGGGACATTTTGGGGTCTGGGGGGGTCAGGGGGTTTTGAGCCCCCCCGAGATGATTTTGGGGACCCCCAGGTGATTTTGGGGACCCCCAGGGTGATTTTGGGGCCCCCCTGACCCCCATTTTTTGGGGGATTTCAGCTGATGGAGGAGCTTTCACCCCACAGGGGGGGGATTTTGGGGGACATTTTGGGGGTCCTGGGGGGACATTTTGGGGTCTGGGGGGGTCAGGGGGTTTTGAGCCCCCCCGAGATGACTTTGGGACCCCCGAGATGATTTTGGGACCCCCGGGGTGATTTTGGGGACCCCCTGACCCCATTTTTTGGGGGGGTTTCAGCTGATGGAGGAGCTTTCACCCCACATGGGGGGGATTTTGGGGGACATTTTGGGGTCCTGGGGGGACATTTTGGGGTCTGGGGGGTCAGGGGGTTTTAGGGACCCCCGAGATGATTTTGGGGACCCCCAGGGTGATTTTGGGGACCCCCAGGGTGATTTTGGGGACCCCCGGGGTGATTTTGGGGACCCCCTGACCCCCATTTTTGGGGGGTTTCAGCTGATGGAGGAGCTTTCACCCCACATGGGGGAATTTTGGAGGTCCTGGGGGACATTTTGGGGTCTGGGGGGGTCAGGGGGTTTTGAGCCCCCCCGAGATGATTTTGGGGACCCCCAGGTGATTTTGGGGACCCCCAGGGTGATTTTGGGGCCCCCCTGACCCCCATTTTTGGGGGGTTTCAGCTGATGGAGGAGCTTTCACCCCACATGGGGGAATTTTGGGGGACATTTTGGGGTCCTGGGGGGACATTTTGGGGTCTGGGGGGGTCAGGGGGTTTTGGGGACCCCCGAGATGATTTTGGGGACCCCCAGGGTGATTTTGGGGACCCCCAGGGTGATTTTGGGGCCCCCCTGACCCCCATTTTTTGGGGGATTTCAGCTGATGGAGGAGCTTTCACCCCACATGGGGGGGATTTTGGGGGACATTTTGGGGTCCTGGGGGGACATTTTGGGGTCTGGGGGGGTCAGGGGGTTTCGAGCCCCCCCGAGCTGATTTTGGGGACCCCCAGGGTGATTTTGGGGACCCCCTGACCCCGTTTTTGGGGGGTTTCAGCTGATGGAGGAGCTGGCAGACGCTCTCCTGTACTGCCACGGGCGCAAAGTGATCCACAGGGACATCAAACCCGAGAATCTCCTGCTGGGCCTCAAAGGGGAGCTCAAAATCGCTGATTTTGGGTGGTCCGTGCACGCCCCCTCCCTCAGGTGAGGTCTGGGGGGGTCCTGGGGGGTCCTGGGGGGGTTTTGGGGGGATTCTGGGGGGTTTTGAGGGGGTTTTGGGGGGTTTTTGGGGCTCAAAATCGCTGATTTTGGGTGGTCCGTGCACGCCCCCTCCCTCAGGTGAGGTCTGGGGGGGGCCTGGGGGGGATTTGGGGGGATTCTGGGGGGTTTTGAGGGGGTTTTGGGGGGTTTTTGGGGCTCAAAATCGCTGATTTTGGGTGGTCCGTGCACGCCCCCTCCCTCAGGTGAGGTCTGGGGGGGGCCTGGGGGGTCCTGGGGGGGATTTGGGGGGATTCTGGGGGGTTTTGAGGGGGTTTTGGGGGGTTTTTGGGGCTCAAAATCGCTGATTTTGGGTGGTCCGTGCACGCCCCCTCCCTCAGGTGAGGTCTGGGGGGGGCCTGGGGGGTCCTGGGGGGTCCTGGGGGGGATTTGGGGCTCTGGGAGGGGGTTCTGGGGGGTTTTGGGGGAGTTTTGGGGGGTCCTGGGGGGGTTTTGGGGGGTCCTGGGAGGGTTTTGGGGGGATTCTGGGGGGCTGGGAGGGGATTCTGGGGGGTTTTGGGGGGATTCTGGGGGGCTGGGAGGGGATTCTGGGGGGTTTTGGGGGGATTCTGGGGGGCTGGGAGGGGATTCTGGGGGGTTTTGGGGGGAATCTGGGGGCTGGAGGGATTCTGGGGGGTTTGGGGGGATTCTGGGGGTTGGGGCTGGGAGGGGATTCTGGGGGGTTTTGGGGGGATTCTGGGGGGCTGGGAGGGGGTTCTGGGGGGTTTTGGGGGGATTCTGGGGGGCTGGGAGGGGGTTCTGGGGGGTTTTGGGGGGATTCTGGGGGGCTGGGAGGGGGTTCTGGGGGGTTTTGGGGGGATTCTGGGGGGTTTTTGGGGCTCAAAATCGCCGATTTTGGGTGGTCCGTGCACGCCCCCTCCCTCAGGTGAGACCTGGGGGGGTCTGGGGGGTCTTGGGGGGGTCCTGGATACACCTGGGGGGTCCTGGATACTCCTGGGGGGGCTTTTGGGGCTCTGGGAGGGGGTTCTGGGGGGTTTTGAGGAGGTTTTGGGGGGGTTTTGGGGGGGTTTTGGGGGCTCAAGATCCCAGATTTGGGGGGGTTTTGGGGCTGGGAGGGGGCTCAAGGTCCTGGATTTGGGGGGGTCTGAGCTCAGCCCCTCCCTCAGGTGAGACCTGGGGGGGTCCTGGGGGGTCCTGGATACTCCTGGGGGGGTTTTGGGGGGATTCTGGGGGGCTGGGAGGGGATTCTGGGGGGTTTTTGGGGCTCAAAATCGCTGATTTTGGGTGGTCCGTGCACGCCCCCTCGGGGGTCCAGGGGGGGTTTTGGGGGATTCTGGGGGGTTTTGAGGGGGTTTTGGGGGTTTTTGGGGCTCAAAATCGCTGATTTCGGGTGGTCCGTGCACGCCCCCTCCCTCAGGTGAGGTCTGGGGGGGGCCTGGGGGGTCCTGGGGGGTCCTGGGGGGGATTTGGGGCTCTGGGAGGGGGTTCTGGGGGGTTTTGGGGGAGTTTTGGGGGGTCCTGGGGGGGTTTTGGGGGGTCCTGGGGGGGTTTTGGGGGGATTCTGGGCGGCTGGGAGGGGGTTCTGGGGGGTTTTGGGGGGATTCTGGGGGGCTGGGAGGGGATTCTGGGGGGTTTTGGGGGCTCAAAATCGCCGATTTTGGGTGGTCCGTGCACGCCCCCTCCCTCAGGTGAGACCTGGGGGGGTCTGGGGGGTCTTGGGGGGGTCCTGGATACACCTGGGGGGTCCTGGATACTCCTGGGGGGGCTTTTGGGGCTCTGGGAGGGGGTTCTGGGGGGTTTTGAGGAGGTTTTGGGGGGGTTTTGGGGGCCTTTTGGGGGCTCAAGATCCCAGATTTGGGGGGGTCTGAGCTCGGCCCCTCCCTCAGGTGAGACCTGGGGGGGTCCTGGGGGGTCCTGGATACTCCTGGGGGGGTTTTGGGGGTTCTGGGGGAGTTTTGGGGGGTTTTGGGGGGCTTTTGGGGCTGGGAGGGGGCTCAAGGTCCTGGATTTGGGGGGGTCTGAGCTCAGCCCCTCCCTCAGGTGAGGCCTGGGGGGGTCCTGGGGGGGCTCAGATAGATCTGGGGGGGCTTTGGGGGGTCTGGGGGGGTTCAGGAGGGTCTGGGGTGGTTCAGATGGATCTGGGGGGCTCAGATTGGTCTGGGGGGTCCCAGGTGGGTTTGGGGGGGTCTCAGATGGATCTGGGGGGTCCCAGGTGGGTCAGGGGGGTCTCTGTTGACCCCCTTTCCCCCCCAGATGCCGCACCCTGTGTGGGACCCTGGATTACCTGGGGGGGTCTCAGGTGGCTCTGGGGGGGCTCAGGGGGGGTTTGGGGGGTTTTGGGGGGTCTCAGGAAGGTCTGGGGGGGTCTCAGGTGGGTCTGGGGGGTCTCTGTTGACCCCTTTTCCCCCCCCCAGACGCCACACCCTGTGTGGGACCCTGGATTACCTGGGGGGGTCTGGGGGGGTCTGGGGGGTCCCAGGTGGATCTGGGGGGTCTCAGATGGATCTGGGGGGGCTCAGGAGGGTTTGGGGGTGCTCAGGAAGGTTTGGGGGGCTCAGGTGACCCCCTGATCCCCCCCAGACGCCGCACCCTGTGTGGGACCCTGGATTACCTCCCCCCTGAGATGGTGGAGGGGGGGGGGCCACGATGAGAAGGTCGATCTGTGGTGTTTGGGGGTCCTTTGTTACGAACTCCTGGCTGGGAACCCCCCCTTTGAGAGCCCCTCGGCTGCTGACACCTACAGGAGGATCACCCAGGTCAGAGACCCCAAAAACTGACCCCAAAATACCCCAAAATAGCCCCAAAATAGCCCCAAACCCCCCCCTCGGCCGCTGACACCTACAGGAGGATCACCCAGGTCAGAGACCCCCAAAATACCCCAAAAACACCCCCAAAATACCCCAAAATAGCCCCAAAATCCCCCCTCGGCTGCTGACACCTACAGGAGGATCACCCAGGTCAGAGACCCCCAAAAACTGACCCAAAATACCCCAAAATAGCCCCAAAATAGCCCCAAACCCCCCCCTCGGCCGCTGACACCTACAGGAGGATCACCCAGGTCAGAGACCCCCAAAATACCCCAAAAACACCCCCAAAATACCCCAAAATAGCCCAAAATCCCCCCTCGGCTGCTGACACCTACAGGAGGATCACCCAGGTCAGAGACCCCCAAAAACTGACCCAAAATACCCCAAAATAGCCCCAAAATAGCCCCAAAACTGACCTCAAAACCCTCTCAAAATATCCTTAAAACAGCTCCAAAATCCCCCAAAAACACCCCCAAAATACCCCAAAATAGCCCCAAACCCCCCCTCGGCCGCTGACACCTACAGGAGGATCACCCAGGTCAGAGACCCCCAAAAACACCCCCAAAATACCCCAAAATAGCCCCAAAATACCCCA
>JAWZSU010000137.1:0-23071 GCA_038380795.1 Pyrocephalus nanus
GGGTTATTTTTAGGGTTATTTTTAGGGTTATTTTTAGGGTTATTTTTAGAGGTATTTTTAGGGTTAGGGTTATTTTTAGGGTTATTTTAAGAATTATTTTTAAGGTT
This sequence comes from Pyrocephalus nanus, assembly GCA_038380795.1. NCBI lineage: Eukaryota > Metazoa > Chordata > Aves > Passeriformes > Tyrannidae > Pyrocephalus > Pyrocephalus nanus. Next base: position 108 of record JAWZSU010000137.1, read on the forward strand.
ATTTTTAGGGTTATTTTTAGGGTTAGGGTTATTTTTAGGGTTAGGGTTACTTTTAGGGTTATTTTTAGGGTTATTTTTAGAGGTATTTTTAGGGTTAGGGTTATTTTTAGGGTTAGTTTTAGAATTATTTTTAAGGTTATTTTTAGGGTTTTTTTTAGGGTTATTTTTAGGGTTAGGGTTAGGGTTACTTTTAGGGTTATTTTTAGGGTTATTTTTTGGGTTTTTTTTTGGGGTTAAGGTTAGGATTAGGGTTATTTTTAGGGTTAGGGTTGTGGTTACTTTTAGGGTTAGGGTTATTTTTAGGGTTAGGGTTATTTTTAGGGTTAGAGTTATTTTCAGGGTTAGGGTAATTTTTAGGGTTAGGGTTATTTTTAGGGTTATTTTTAGGGTTATTTTTTGGGTTTTTTTTAGAGGTATTTTTAGGGTTAGGGTTATTTTTAGGGTTATTTTTAGAATTATTTTTAAGGTTATTTTTAGGGTTATTTTTAGGGTTATTTTTAGGGTTAGGGTTATTTTTAAGGTTATGGTTATTTTTAGGGTTAGGGTTACTTTTAGGGTTATTTTTAGGGTTATTTTTTGGGTTTTTTTTTAGGGTTAAGGTTAGGGTTAGGGTTATTTTTAGGGTTAGGGTTGGGGTTACTTTTAAGGTTAGGGTTATTTTTAGGGTTAGGGTTATTTTTAGGGTTATTTTTCGGGTTAGGGTTAGGGTTATTTTTAGGGTTAGGGTTATTTTTAGGGTTGTTTTTAGGGTTAGAGTTATTTTTAGGATTAGGGTTATTTTTAGGGTTATTTTTAGGGTTATTTTTTGGGTTAGGGTTATTTTTAGGGTTAGGGTTATTTTTAGGGTTATTTTTAGGGTTATTTTTAGAGGTATTTTTAGGGTTAGGGTTATTTTTAGGGTTATTTTAAGAATTATTTTTAAGGTTATTTTTAGGGTTATTTTTAGGGTTATTTTTAGGGTTAGGGTTATTTTTAGGGTTAGGGTTATTTTTAGGGTTATTTTTAGGGTTAGGGTTAGGGTTACTTTTAGGGTTATTTTTAGGGTTATTTTTTGGTTTTTTTTTTAGGGTTAAGATTAGGGTTAGGGTTATTTTTCGGGTTAGGGTTGGGGTTACTTTTAGGGTTAGGGTTATTTTTAGGGTTAGGGTTATTTTTAGGGTTAGGATTATTTTTAGGGTTAGGGTTATTTTTAGGGTTATTTTTAGGGTTATTTTTAGGGTTATTTTTAGAGGTATTTTTAGGGTTAGGTTTATTTTTATGGTTATTTTTAGAATTATTTTTAAGGATATTTTAAGGTTATTTTTAGGGTTATTTTTAGGGTTAGGGTTATTTTTAGGGTTATGGTTATTTTTAGGGTTATTTTTAGGGTTAGGGTTAGGGTTACTTTTAGGGTTATTTTTAGGGTTATTTTTAGGGTTTTTTTTAGGGTTAAGGTTAGGGTTAGGGTTATTTTTAGGGTTAGGGTTTGGGTTACTTTTAGGGTTATGGTTATTTTTAGGGTTAGGGTTATTTTTAGGGTTAGTTTTAGGGTTATTTTTTGGGTTAGGGTTATTTTTAGGGTTAGGGTTATTTTAGGGTTATTTTTAGGGTTATTTTTAGGGTTACTTTTAGAGGTATTTTTAGGGTTAGGGTTATTTTTAGGGTTAGTTTTAGAATTATTTTTAAGGTTATTTTTAGGGTTTTTTTTAGGGTTATTTTTAGGGTTAGGGTTAGGGTTACTTTTAGGGTTATTTTTAGGGTTATTTTTTGGGTTTTTTTTAGGGTTAAGGTTAGGATTAGGGTTATTTTTAGGGTTAGGGTTGTGGTTACTTTTAGGGTTAGGGTTATTTTTAGGGTTAGGGTTATTTTTAGGGTTAGAGTTATTTTTAGGGTTAGGGTAATTTTTAGGGTTAGGGTTATTTTTAGGGTTATTTTTAGGGTTATTTTTAGGGTTATTTTTAGAGGTATTTTTAGGGTTAGGGTTATTTTTAGGGTTATTTTTAGAATTATTTTTAAGGTTATTTTTAGGGTTATTTTTAGGGTTATTTTTAGGGTTAGGGTTATTTTTAAGGTTATGGTTATTTTTAGGGTTAGGGTTACTTTTAGGGTTATTTTTAGGGTTATTTTTTGGGTTTTTTTTAGGGTTAAGGTTAGGGTTAGGGTTATTTTTAGGGTTAGGGTTGGGGTTACTTTTAAGGTTAGGGTTATTTTTAGGGTTAGGGTTATTTTTAGGGTTATTTTTCGGGTTAGGGTTAGGGTTATTTTTAGGGTTAGGGTTATTTTTAGGGTTGTTTTTAGGGTTAGAGTTATTTTTAGGATTAGGGTTATTTTTAGGGTTATTTTTAGGGTTATTTTTTGGGTTAGGGTTATTTTTAGGGTTAGGGTTATTTTTAGGGTTATTTTTAGGGTTATTTTTAGAGGTATTTTTAGGGTTAGGGTTATTTTTAGGGTTATTTTAAGAATTATTTTTAAGGTTATTTTTAGGGTTATTTTTAGGGTTATTTTTAGGGTTAGGGTTATTTTTAGGGTTATGGTTATTTTTAGGGTTATTTTTAGGGTTAGGGTTAGGGTTACTTTTAGGGTTATTTTTAGGGTTATTTTTTGGTTTTTTTTTAGGGTTAAGATTAGGGTTAGGGTTATTTTTCGGGTTAGGGTTGGGGTTACTTTTAGGGTTAGGGTTATTTTTAGGGTTAGGGTTATTTTTAGGGTTAGGGTTATTTTTAGGGTTAGGGTTATTTTTAGGGTTATTTTTAGGGTTATTTTTAGAGGTATTTTTAGGGTTAGGTTTATTTTTATGGTTATTTTTAGAATTATTTTTAAGGATATTTTAAGGTTATTTTTAGGGTTATTTTTAGGGTTAGGGTTATTTTTAGGGTTATGGTTATTTTTAGGGTTATTTTTAGGGTTAGGGTTAGGGTTACTTTTAGGGTTATTTTTAGGGTTATTTTTAGGTTTTTTTTTAGGATTAAGGTTAGGGTTAGGGTTATTTTTAGGGTTAGGGTTGGGGTTACTTTTAGGGTTATGGTTATTTTTAGGGTTAGGGTTATTTTTAGGGTTAGTTTTAGGGTTATTTTTTGGGTTAGGGTTATTTTTAGGGTTAGGGTTACTTTTAGGGTTATTTTTAGGGTTATTTTTAGGGTTACTTTTAGAGGTATTTTTAGGGTTAGGGTTATTTTTAGGGTTAGTTTTAGAATTATTTTTAAGGTTATTTTTAGGGTTTTTTTTAGGGTTATTTTAGGGTTAGGGTTAGGGTTACTTTTAGGGTTATTTTTAGGGTTATTTTTTGGGTTTTTTTTAGGGTTAAGGTTAGGATTAGGGTTATTTTTAGGGTTAGGGTTGTGGTTACTTTTAGGGTTAGGGTTATTTTTAGGGTTAGGGTTATTTTTAGGGTTAGAGTTATTTTTAGGTTTAGGGTTATTTTTAGGGTTATTTTTATGGTTATTTTTAGGGTTATTTTTAGAGGTATTTTTAGGGTTAGGATTATTTTTAGGGTTATTTTTAGAATTATTTTTAAGGTTATTTTTAGGGTTATTTTTAGGGTTATTTTTAGGGTTATTTTTTGGGTTAGGGTTATTTTTAGGGTTAGGGTTATTTTTAGGGTTATTTTTTGGGTTAGGGTTATTTTTAGGGTTAGGGTTATTTTTAGGGTTATTTTTAGGGTTATTTTTAGAGGTATTTTTAGGGTTAGGGTTATTTTTAGGGTTATTTTAAGAATTATTTTTAAGGTTATTTTTAGGGTTATTTTTAGGGTTATTTTTAGGGTTAGGGTTATTTTTAGGGTTATGGTTATTTTTAGGGTTATTTTTAGGGTTAGGGTTAGGGTTACTTTTAGGGTTATTTTTAGGGTTATTTTTTGGTTTTTTTTTAGGGTTAAGATTAGGGTTAGGGTTATTTTTCGGGTTAGGGTTGGGGTTACTTTTAGGGTTAGGGTTATTTTTAGGGTTAGGGTTATTTTTAGGGTTAGGGTTATTTTTAGGGTTATTTTTAGGGTTATTTTTAGGGTTATTTTTAGAGGTATTTTTAGGGTTAGGTTTATTTTTATGGTTATTTTTGGAATTATTTTTAAGGATATTTTAATGTTATTTTTAGGGTTATTTTTAGGGTTAGGGTTATTTTTAAGGTTATGGTTATTTTTAGGGTTAGGGTTACTTTTAGGGTTATTTTTAGGGTTATTTTTTGGGTTTTTTTTAGGGTTAAGGTTAGGGTTAGGGTTATTTTTAGGGTTAGGGTTGGGGTTACTTTTAAGGTTAGGGTTATTTTTAGGGTTAGGGTTATTTTTAGGGTTATTTTTCGGGTTAGGGTTAGGGTTATTTTTAGGGTTAGGGTTATTTTTAGGGTTGTTTTTAGGGTTAGAGTTATTTTTAGGATTAGGGTTATTTTTAGGGTTATTTTTAGGGTTATTTTTTGGGTTAGGGTTATTTTTAGGGTTAGGGTTATTTTTAGGGTTATTTTTAGGGTTATTTTTAGAGGTATTTTTAGGGTTAGGGTTATTTTTAGGGTTATTTTAAGAATTATTTTTAAGGTTATTTTTAGGGTTATTTTTAGGGTTATTTTTAGGGTTAGGGTTATTTTTAGGGTTATGGTTATTTTTAGGGTTATTTTTAGGGTTAGGGTTAGGGTTACTTTTAGGGTTATTTTTAGGGTTATTTTTTGGTTTTTTTTTAGGGTTAAGATTAGGGTTAGGGTTATTTTTCGGGTTAGGGTTGGGGTTACTTTTAGGGTTAGGGTTATTTTTAGGGTTAGGGTTATTTTTAGGGTTAGGGTTATTTTTAGGGTTAGGGTTATTTTTAGGGTTATTTTTAGGGTTATTTTTAGGGTTATTTTTAGAGGTATTTTTAGGGTTAGGTTTATTTTTATGGTTATTTTTAGAATTATTTTTAAGGATATTTTAAGGTTATTTTTAGGGTTATTTTTAGGGTTAGGGTTATTTTTAGGGTTATGGTTATTTTTAGGGTTATTTTTAGGGTTAGGGTTAGGGTTACTTTTAGGGTTATTTTTAGGGTTATTTTTAGGTTTTTTTTTAGGCTTAAGGTTAGGGTTAGGGTTATTTTTAGGGTTAGGGTTGGGGTTACTTTTAGGGTTATGGTTATTTTTAGGGTTAGGGTTATTTTTAGGGTTAGTTTTAGGGTTATTTTTTGGGTTAGGGTTATTTTTAGGGTTAGGGTTATTTTAGGGTTATTTTTAGGGTTATTTTTAGGGTTACTTTTAGAGGTATTTTTAGGGTTAGGGTTATTTTTAGGGTTAGTTTTAGAATTATTTTTAAGGTTATTTTTAGGGTTTTTTTTTAGGGTTATTTTTAGGGTTAGGGTTAGGGTTACTTTTAGGGTTATTTTTAGGGTTATTTTTTGGGTTTTTTTTAGGGTTAAGGTTAGGATTAGGGTTATTTTTAGGGTTAGGGTTGTGGTTACTTTTAGGGTTAGGGTTATTTTTAGGGTTAGGGTTATTTTTAGGGTTAGAGTTATTTTTAGGGTTAGGGTAATTTTTAGGGTTAGGGTTATTTTTAGGGTTATTTTTAGGGTTATTTTTAGGGTTATTTTTAGAGGTATTTTTAGGGTTAGGGTTATTTTTAGGGTTATTTTTAGAATTATTTTTAAGGTTATTTTTAGGGTTATTTTTAGGGTTATTTTTAGGGTTAGGGTTATTTTTAAGGTTATGGTTATTTTTAGGGTTAGGGTTACTTTTAGGGTTATTTTTAGGGTTATTTTTTGGGTTTTTTTTAGGGTTAAGGTTAGGGTTAGGGTTATTTTTAGGGTTAGGGTTGGGGTTACTTTTAAGGTTAGGGTTATTTTTAGGGTTAGGGTTATTTTTAGGGTTATTTTTCGGGTTAGGGTTAGGGTTATTTTTAGGGTTAGGGTTATTTTTAGGGTTGTTTTTAGGGTTAGAGTTATTTTTAGGATTAGGGTTATTTTTAGGGTTAGGGTTATTTTTAGGGTTAGGGTTATTTTTAGGGTTAGGGTTATTTTTAGGGTTATTTTTAGGGTTATTTTTAGAGGTATTTTTAGGGTTAGGGTTATTTTTAGGGTTATTTTAAGAATTATTTTTAAGGTTATTTTTAGGGTTATTTTTAGGGTTAGGGTTATTTTTAGGGTTATGGTTATTTTTAGGGTTATTTTTAGGGTTAGGGTTAGGGTTACTTTTAGGGTTATTTTTAGGGTTATTTTTAGGTTTTTTTTTAGGGTTAAGGTTAGGGTTAGGGTTATTTTTAGGGTTAGGGTTGGGGTTACTTTTAGGGTTATGGTTATTTTTAGGGTTAGGGTTATTTTTAGGGTTAGTTTTAGGGTTATTTTTTGGGTTAGGGTTATTTTTAGGGTTAGGGTTACTTTTAGGGTTATTTTTAGGGTTATTTTTAGGGTTACTTTTAGAGGTATTTTTAGGGTTAGGGTTATTTTTAGGGTTAGTTTTAGAATTATTTTTAAGGTTATTTTTAGGGTTTTTTTTAGGGTTATTTTTAGGGTTAGGGTTAGGGTTACTTTTAGGGTTATTTTTAGGGTTATTTTTTGGTTTTTTTTTAGGGTTAAGGTTAGGATTAGGGTTATTTTTAGGGTTAGGGTTGTGGTTACTTTTAGGGTTAGGGTTATTTTTAGGGTTAGGGTTATTTTTAGGGTTAGAGTTATTTTTAGGTTTAGGGTTATTTTTAGGGTTATTTTTAGGGTTATTTTTAGGGTTATTTTTAGAGGTATTTTTAGGGTTAGGGTTATTTTTAGGGTTGTTTTTAGAATTATTTTTAAGGTTATTTTTAGGGTTATTTTTAGGGTTATTTTTAGGGTTAGGGTTATTTTTAAGGTTATGGTTATTTTTAGGGTTAGGGTTACTTTTAGGGTTATTTTTAGGGTTATTTTTAGGTTTTTTTTTAGGGTTAAGGTTAGGGTTAGGGTTATTTTTAGGGTTAGGGTTGGGGTTACTTTTAAGGTTAGGGTTATTTTTAGGGTTAGGGTTATTTTTAGGGTTATTTTTCGGGTTAGGGTTAGGGTGATTTTTAGGGTTTGGGTTATTTTTAGGGTTGTTTTTAGGGTTAGAGTTATTTTTAGGATTAGGGTTATTTTTAGGGTTATTTTTAGGGTTATTTTTTGGGTTAGGGTTATTTTTAGGGTTAGGGTTATTTTTAGGGTTATTTTTAGGGTTATTTTTAGGGTTATTTTTAGAGGTATTTTTAGGGTAAGGGTTATTTTTAGGGTTATTTTAAGAATTATTTTTAAGGTTATTTTTAGGGTTATTTTTAGGGTTATTTTTAGGGTTAGGGTTATTTTTAGGGTTAGGGTTATTTTTAGGGTTATGGTTATTTTTAGGGTTATTTTTAGGGTTAGGGTTAGGGTTACTTTTAGGGTTATTTTTAGGGTTATTTTTTGGTTTTTTTTTAGGGTTAAGATTAGGGTTAGGGTTATTTTTCGGGTTAGGGTTGGGGTTACTTTTAGGGTTAGGGTTATTTTTAGGGTTAGGGTTATTTTTAGGGTTAGGGTTATTTTTAGGGTTATGGTTATTTTTAGGGTTAGGGTTATTTTTAGGGTTATTTTTAACGGTTATTTTTAGGGTTATTTTTAGAGGTATTTTTAGGGTTAGGTTTATTTTTATGGTTATTTTTAGAATTATTTTTAAGGATATTTTAAGGTTATTTTTAGGGTTATTTTTAGGGTTAGGGTTATTTTTAGGGTTATGGTTATTTTTAGGGTTATTTTTAGGGTTAGGGTTAGGGTTACTTTTAGGGTTATTTTTAGGGTTATTTTTAGGTTTTTTTTTAGGGTTAAGGTTAGGGTTAGGGTTATTTTTAGGGTTAGGGTTGGGGTTACTTTTAGGGTTATGGTTATTTTTAGGGTTAGGGTTATTTTTAGGGTTAGTTTTAGGGTTGTTTTTGGGTTAGGGTTATTTTTAGGGTTAGGGTTACTTTTAGGGTTATTTTTAGGGTTATTTTTAGGGTTATTTTTAGGGTTAGAGTTATTTTTAGGATTAGGGCTATTTTTAGGGTTATTTTTAGGGTTATTTTTTGGGTTAGGGTTATTTTTAGGGTTAGGGTTACTTCTAGGGTTATTTTTAGGGTTATTTTTAGGGTTATTTTTAGAGGTATTTTTAGGGTTAGGGTTATTTTTAGGGTTAGTTTTAGAATTATTTTTAAGGTTATTTTTAGGGTTTTTTTTAGGGTTATTTTTAGGGTTAGGGTTTTTTTTAGGGTTTTTTTTAAGGTTAGGGTTAGGGTTACTTTTAGGGTTATGTTTAGGGTTATTTTTAGGTTTTTTTTTTAGGGTTAAGGTTAGGGTTAGGGTTATTTTTAGGGTTAGGGTTGGGGTTACTTTTAGGGTTAGGGTTATTTTTAGGGTTAGGGTTATTTTTAGGGTTAGGGTTATTTTTAGGGTTTGGGCTATTTTTAGGGTTATTTTTAGGGTTAGGGTTAGGGTTACTTTTAGGGTTATGTTTAGGGTTATTTTTAGGTTTTTTTTGGGGGTTAAGGTTAGGGTTAGGGTTATTTTTAGGGTTAGGGTTGTGGTTAGGGTTAGGGTTGTGGTTAGGGTTGTGGTTAGGGTTGTGGTTAGGGTTGTGGTTAGGGTTAGGGTTGTGGTTAGGGTTAGGGTTGTGGTTAGGGTTAGGGTTGTGGTTAGGGTTGTGGTTAGGGTTGTGGTTAGGGTTGTGGTTAGGGTTAGGGTTGTGGTTAGGGTTGTGGTTAGGGTTAGGGTTAGGGTTGTGGTTAGGGTTGTGGTTAGGGTTGTGGTTAGGGTTAGGGTTGTGGTTAGGGTTAGGGTTAGGGTTAGGGTTGTGGTTAGGGTTGTGGTTAGGGTTAGGGTTGTGGTTAGGGTTGTGGTTAGGGGTGTGGTTAGGGTTGTGGTTAGGGTTGTGGTAAAGGGTTGTGGTTAGGGTTAGGGTTAGGGTTGTGGTTAGGGTTAGGGTTGTGGTTAGGGTTAGGGTTAGGGTTGTGGTTAGGGTTAGGGTTGTGGTTAGGGTTGTGGTTAGGGTTGTGGTTAGGGTTAGGGTTGTGGTTAGGGTTGTGGTTAGGGTTGTGGTTAGGGTTGTGGTTAGGGTTGTGGTTAGGGTTGTGGTTAGGGTTAGGGTTGTGGTTAGGGTTGTGGTTAGGGTTAGGGTTAGGGTTAGGGTTGTGGTTAGGGTTGTGGTTAGGGTTAGGGTTAGGGTTGTGGTTAGGGTTGTGGTTAGGGTTGTGGTTAGGGTTGTGGTTAGGGTTAGGGTTAGGGTTGTGGTTAGGGTTAGGGTTGTGGTTAGGGTTGTGGTTAGGGTTGTGGTTAGGGTTAGGGTTGTGGTTAGGGTTGTGGTTAGGGTTGTGGTTAGGGTTGTGGTTAGGGTTGTGGTTAGGGTTGTGGTTAGGGTTGTGGTTAGGGTTGTGGTTAGGGTTGTGGTTAGGGTTAGGGTTGTGGTTAGGGTTAGGGTTAGGGTTGTGGTTAGGGTTAGGGTTAGGGTTGTGGTTAGGGTTAGGGTTGTGGTTAGGGTTAGGGTTAGGGTTAGGGTTAGGGTTGTGGTTAGGGTTGTGGTTAGGGTTGTGGTTAGGGTTGTGGTTAGGGTTGTGGTTAGGGTTAGGGTTGTGGTTAGGGTTAGGGTTGTGGTTAGGGTTAGGGTTGTGGTTAGGGTTAGGGTTAGGGTTGTGGTTAGGGTTGTGGTTAGGGTTAGGGTTGTGGTTAGGGTTAGGGTTGTGGTTAGGGTTGTGGTTAGGGTTGTGGTTAGGGTTGTGGTTAGGGTTAGGGTTGTGGTTAGGGTTAGGGTTGTGGTTAGGGTTGTGGTTAGGGTTGTGGTTAGGGTTGTGGTTAGGGTTGTGGTTAGGGTTGTGGTTAGGGTTGTGGTTAGGGTTGTGGTTAGGGTTAGGGTTAGGGTTGTGGTTAGGGTTGTGGTTAGGGTTGTGGTTAGGGTTAGGGTTAGGGTTGTGGTTAGGGTTAGGGTTAGGGTTAGGGTTGTGGTTAGGGTTAGGGTTAGGGTTGTGGTTAGGGTTAGGGTTAGGGTTAGGGTTAGGGTTGTGGTTAGGGTTAGGGTTGTGGTTAGGGTTAGGGTTGTGGTTAGGGTTAGGGTTAGGGTTGTGGTTAGGGTTGTGGTTAGGGTTAGGGTTAGGGTTAGGGTTAGGGTTAGGGTTGTGGTTAGGGTTAGGGTTAGGGTTAGGGTTAGGGTTAGGGTTAGGGTTAGGGTTAGGGTTAGGGTTAGGGTTAGGGTTAGGGTTAGGGTTAGGGTTAGGGTTAGGGTTAGGGTTAGGGTTAGGGTTAGGGTTAGGGTTAGGGTTAGGGTTAGGGTTAGGGTTAGGGTTAGGGTTAGGGTTAGGGTTAGGGTTAGGGTTAGGGTTAGGGTTAGGGTTAGGGTTAGGGTTAGGGTTAGGGTTAGGGTTAGGGTTAGGGTTAGGGTTAGGGTTAGGGTTAGGGTTAGGGTTAGGGTTAGGGTTAGGGTTAGGGTTAGGGTTAGGGTTAGGGTTAGGGTTAGGGTTAGGGTTAGGGTTAGGGTTAGGGTTAGGGTTAGGGTTAGGGTTAGGGTTAGGGTTAGGGTTAGGGTTAGGGTTAGGGTTAGGGTTAGGGTTAGGGTTAGGGTTAGGGTTAGGGTTAGGGTTAGGGTTAGGGTTAGGGTTAGGGTTAGGGTTAGGGTTAGGGTTAGGGTTAGGGTTAGGGTTAGGGTTAGGGTTAGGGTTAGGGTTAGGGTTAGGGTTAGGGTTAGGGTTAGGGTTAGGGTTAGGGTTAGGGTTAGGGTTAGGGTTAGGGTTAGGGTTAGGGTTAGGGTTAGGGTTAGGGTTAGGGTTAGGGTTAGGGTTAGGGTTAGGGTTAGGGTTAGGGTTAGGGTTAGGGTTAGGGTTAGGGTTAGGGTTAGGGTTAGGGTTAGGGTTAGGGTTAGGGTTAGGGTTAGGGTTAGGGTTAGGGTTAGGGTTAGGGTTAGGGTTAGGGTTAGGGTTAGGGTTAGGGTTAGGGTTAGGGTTAGGGTTAGGGTTAGGGTTAGGGTTAGGGTTAGGGTTAGGGTTAGGGTTAGGGTTAGGGTTAGGGTTAGGGTTAGGGTTAGGGTTAGGGTTAGGGTTAGGGTTAGGGTTAGGGTTAGGGTTAGGGTTAGGGTTAGGGTTAGGGTTAGGGTTAGGGTTAGGGTTAGGGTTAGGGTTAGGGTTAGGGTTAGGGTTAGGGTTAGGGTTAGGGTTAGGGTTAGGGTTAGGGTTAGGGTTAGGGTTAGGGTTAGGGTTAGGGTTAGGGTTAGGGTTAGGGTTAGGGTTAGGGTTAGGGTTAGGGTTAGGGTTAGGGTTAGGGTTAGGGTTAGGGTTAGGGTTAGGGTTAGGGTTAGGGTTAGGGTTAGGGTTAGGGTTAGGGTTAGGGTTAGGGTTAGGGTTAGGGTTAGGGTTAGGGTTAGGGTTAGGGTTAGGGTTAGGGTTAGGGTTAGGGTTAGGGTTAGGGTTAGGGTTAGGGTTAGGGTTAGGGTTAGGGTTAGGGTTAGGGTTAGGGTTAGGGTTAGGGTTAGGGTTAGGGTTAGGGTTAGGGTTAGGGTTAGGGTTAGGGTTAGGGTTAGGGTTAGGGTTAGGGTTAGGGTTAGGGTTAGGGTTAGGGTTAGGGTTAGGGTTAGGGTTAGGGTTAGGGTTAGGGTTAGGGTTAGGGTTAGGGTTAGGGTTAGGGTTAGGGTTAGGGTTAGGGTTAGGGTTAGGGTTAGGGTTAGGGTTAGGGTTAGGGTTAGGGTTAGGGTTAGGGTTAGGGTTAGGGTTAGGGTTAGGGTTAGGGTTAGGGTTAGGGTTAGGGTTAGGGTTAGGGTTAGGGTTAGGGTTAGGGTTAGGGTTAGGGTTAGGGTTAGGGTTAGGGTTAGGGTTAGGGTTAGGGTTAGGGTTAGGGTTAGGGTTAGGGTTAGGGTTAGGGTTAGGGTTAGGGTTAGGGTTAGGGTTAGGGTTAGGGTTAGGGTTAGGGTTAGGGTTAGGGTTAGGGTTAGGGTTAGGGTTAGGGTTAGGGTTAGGGTTAGGGTTAGGGTTAGGGTTAGGGTTAGGGTTAGGGTTAGGGTTAGGGTTAGGGTTAGGGTTAGGGTTAGGGTTAGGGTTAGGGTTAGGGTTAGGGTTAGGGTTAGGGTTAGGGTTAGGGTTAGGGTTAGGGTTAGGGTTAGGGTTAGGGTTAGGGTTAGGGTTAGGGTTAGGGTTAGGGTTAGGGTTAGGGTTAGGGTTAGGGTTAGGGTTAGGGTTAGGGTTAGGGTTAGGGTTAGGGTTAGGGTTAGGGTTAGGGTTAGGGTTAGGGTTAGGGTTAGGGTTAGGGTTAGGGTTAGGGTTAGGGTTAGGGTTAGGGTTAGGGTTAGGGTTAGGGTTAGGGTTAGGGTTAGGGTTAGGGTTAGGGTTAGGGTTAGGGTTAGGGTTAGGGTTAGGGTTAGGGTTAGGGTTAGGGTTAGGGTTAGGGTTAGGGTTAGGGTTAGGGTTAGGGTTAGGGTTAGGGTTAGGGTTAGGGTTAGGGTTAGGGTTAGGGTTAGGGTTAGGGTTAGGGTTAGGGTTAGGGTTAGGGTTAGGGTTAGGGTTAGGGTTAGGGTTAGGGTTAGGGTTAGGGTTAGGGTTAGGGTTAGGGTTAGGGTTAGGGTTAGGGTTAGGGTTAGGGTTAGGGTTAGGGTTAGGGTTAGGGTTAGGGTTAGGGTTAGGGTTAGGGTTAGGGTTAGGGTTAGGGTTAGGGTTAGGGTTAGGGTTAGGGTTAGGGTTAGGGTTAGGGTTAGGGTTAGGGTTAGGGTTAGGGTTAGGGTTAGGGTTAGGGTTAGGGTTAGGGTTAGGGTTAGGGTTAGGGTTAGGGTTAGGGTTAGGGTTAGGGTTAGGGTTAGGGTTAGGGTTAGGGTTAGGGTTAGGGTTAGGGTTAGGGTTAGGGTTAGGGTTAGGGTTAGGGTTAGGGTTAGGGTTAGGGTTAGGGTTAGGGTTAGGGTTAGGGTTAGGGTTAGGGTTAGGGTTAGGGTTAGGGTTAGGGTTAGGGTTAGGGTTAGGGTTAGGGTTAGGGTTAGGGTTAGGGTTAGGGTTAGGGTTAGGGTTAGGGTTAGGGTTAGGGTTAGGGTTAGGGTTAGGGTTAGGGTTAGGGTTAGGGTTAGGGTTAGGGTTAGGGTTAGGGTTAGGGTTAGGGTTAGGGTTAGGGTTAGGGTTAGGGTTAGGGTTAGGGTTAGGGTTAGGGTTAGGGTTAGGGTTAGGGTTAGGGTTAGGGTTAGGGTTAGGGTTAGGGTTAGGGTTAGGGTTAGGGTTAGGGTTAGGGTTAGGGTTAGGGTTAGGGTTAGGGTTAGGGTTAGGGTTAGGGTTAGGGTTAGGGTTAGGGTTAGGGTTAGGGTTAGGGTTAGGGTTAGGGTTAGGGTTAGGGTTAGGGTTAGGGTTAGGGTTAGGGTTAGGGTTAGGGTTAGGGTTAGGGTTAGGGTTAGGGTTAGGGTTAGGGTTAGGGTTAGGGTTAGGGTTAGGGTTAGGGTTAGGGTTAGGGTTAGGGTTAGGGTTAGGGTTAGGGTTAGGGTTAGGGTTAGGGTTAGGGTTAGGGTTAGGGTTAGGGTTAGGGTTAGGGTTAGGGTTAGGGTTAGGGTTAGGGTTAGGGTTAGGGTTAGGGTTAGGGTTAGGGTTAGGGTTAGGGTTAGGGTTAGGGTTAGGGTTAGGGTTAGGGTTAGGGTTAGGGTTAGGGTTAGGGTTAGGGTTAGGGTTAGGGTTAGGGTTAGGGTTAGGGTTAGGGTTAGGGTTAGGGTTAGGGTTAGGGTTAGGGTTAGGGTTAGGGTTAGGGTTAGGGTTAGGGTTAGGGTTAGGGTTAGGGTTAGGGTTAGGGTTAGGGTTAGGGTTAGGGTTAGGGTTAGGGTTAGGGTTAGGGTTAGGGTTAGGGTTAGGGTTAGGGTTAGGGTTAGGGTTAGGGTTAGGGTTAGGGTTAGGGTTAGGGTTAGGGTTAGGGTTAGGGTTAGGGTTAGGGTTAGGGTTAGGGTTAGGGTTAGGGTTAGGGTTAGGGTTAGGGTTAGGGTTAGGGTTAGGGTTAGGGTTAGGGTTAGGGTTAGGGTTAGGGTTAGGGTTAGGGTTAGGGTTAGGGTTAGGGTTAGGGTTAGGGTTAGGGTTAGGGTTAGGGTTAGGGTTAGGGTTAGGGTTAGGGTTAGGGTTAGGGTTAGGGTTAGGGTTAGGGTTAGGGTTAGGGTTAGGGTTAGGGTTAGGGTTAGGGTTAGGGTTAGGGTTAGGGTTAGGGTTAGGGTTAGGGTTAGGGTTAGGGTTAGGGTTAGGGTTAGGGTTAGGGTTAGGGTTAGGGTTAGGGTTAGGGTTAGGGTTAGGGTTAGGGTTAGGGTTAGGGTTAGGGTTAGGGTTAGGGTTAGGGTTAGGGTTAGGGTTAGGGTTAGGGTTAGGGTTAGGGTTAGGGTTAGGGTTAGGGTTAGGGTTAGGGTTAGGGTTAGGGTTAGGGTTAGGGTTAGGGTTAGGGTTAGGGTTAGGGTTAGGGTTAGGGTTAGGGTTAGGGTTAGGGTTAGGGTTAGGGTTAGGGTTAGGGTTAGGGTTAGGGTTAGGGTTAGGGTTAGGGTTAGGGTTAGGGTTAGGGTTAGGGTTAGGGTTAGGGTTAGGGTTAGGGTTAGGGTTAGGGTTAGGGTTAGGGTTAGGGTTAGGGTTAGGGTTAGGGTTAGGGTTAGGGTTAGGGTTAGGGTTAGGGTTAGGGTTAGGGTTAGGGTTAGGGTTAGGGTTAGGGTTAGGGTTAGGGTTAGGGTTAGGGTTAGGGTTAGGGTTAGGGTTAGGGTTAGGGTTAGGGTTAGGGTTAGGGTTAGGGTTAGGGTTAGGGTTAGGGTTAGGGTTAGGGTTAGGGTTAGGGTTAGGGTTAGGGTTAGGGTTAGGGTTAGGGTTAGGGTTAGGGTTAGGGTTAGGGTTAGGGTTAGGGTTAGGGTTAGGGTTAGGGTTAGGGTTAGGGTTAGGGTTAGGGTTAGGGTTAGGGTTAGGGTTAGGGTTAGGGTTAGGGTTAGGGTTAGGGTTAGGGTTAGGGTTAGGGTTAGGGTTAGGGTTAGGGTTAGGGTTAGGGTTAGGGTTAGGGTTAGGGTTAGGGTTAGGGTTAGGGTTAGGGTTAGGGTTAGGGTTAGGGTTAGGGTTAGGGTTAGGGTTAGGGTTAGGGTTAGGGTTAGGGTTAGGGTTAGGGTTAGGGTTAGGGTTAGGGTTAGGGTTAGGGTTAGGGTTAGGGTTAGGGTTAGGGTTAGGGTTAGGGTTAGGGTTAGGGTTAGGGTTAGGGTTAGGGTTAGGGTTAGGGTTAGGGTTAGGGTTAGGGTTAGGGTTAGGGTTAGGGTTAGGGTTAGGGTTAGGGTTAGGGTTAGGGTTAGGGTTAGGGTTAGGGTTAGGGTTAGGGTTAGGGTTAGGGTTAGGGTTAGGGTTAGGGTTAGGGTTAGGGTTAGGGTTAGGGTTAGGGTTAGGGTTAGGGTTAGGGTTAGGGTTAGGGTTAGGGTTAGGGTTAGGGTTAGGGTTAGGGTTAGGGTTAGGGTTAGGGTTAGGGTTAGGGTTAGGGTTAGGGTTAGGGTTAGGGTTAGGGTTAGGGTTAGGGTTAGGGTTAGGGTTAGGGTTAGGGTTAGGGTTAGGGTTAGGGTTAGGGTTAGGGTTAGGGTTAGGGTTAGGGTTAGGGTTAGGGTTAGGGTTAGGGTTAGGGTTAGGGTTAGGGTTAGGGTTAGGGTTAGGGTTAGGGTTAGGGTTAGGGTTAGGGTTAGGGTTAGGGTTAGGGTTAGGGTTAGGGTTAGGGTTAGGGTTAGGGTTAGGGTTAGGGTTAGGGTTAGGGTTAGGGTTAGGGTTAGGGTTAGGGTTAGGGTTAGGGTTAGGGTTAGGGTTAGGGTTAGGGTTAGGGTTAGGGTTAGGGTTAGGGTTAGGGTTAGGGTTAGGGTTAGGGTTAGGGTTAGGGTTAGGGTTAGGGTTAGGGTTAGGGTTAGGGTTAGGGTTAGGGTTAGGGTTAGGGTTAGGGTTAGGGTTAGGGTTAGGGTTAGGGTTAGGGTTAGGGTTAGGGTTAGGGTTAGGGTTAGGGTTAGGGTTAGGGTTAGGGTTAGGGTTAGGGTTAGGGTTAGGGTTAGGGTTAGGGTTAGGGTTAGGGTTAGGGTTAGGGTTAGGGTTAGGGTTAGGGTTAGGGTTAGGGTTAGGGTTAGGGTTAGGGTTAGGGTTAGGGTTAGGGTTAGGGTTAGGGTTAGGGTTAGGGTTAGGGTTAGGGTTAGGGTTAGGGTTAGGGTTAGGGTTAGGGTTAGGGTTAGGGTTAGGGTTAGGGTTAGGGTTAGGGTTAGGGTTAGGGTTAGGGTTAGGGTTAGGGTTAGGGTTAGGGTTAGGGTTAGGGTTAGGGTTAGGGTTAGGGTTAGGGTTAGGGTTAGGGTTAGGGTTAGGGTTAGGGTTAGGGTTAGGGTTAGGGTTAGGGTTAGGGTTAGGGTTAGGGTTAGGGTTAGGGTTAGGGTTAGGGTTAGGGTTAGGGTTAGGGTTAGGGTTAGGGTTAGGGTTAGGGTTAGGGTTAGGGTTAGGGTTAGGGTTAGGGTTAGGGTTAGGGTTAGGGTTAGGGTTAGGGTTAGGGTTAGGGTTAGGGTTAGGGTTAGGGTTAGGGTTAGGGTTAGGGTTAGGGTTAGGGTTAGGGTTAGGGTTAGGGTTAGGGTTAGGGTTAGGGTTAGGGTTAGGGTTAGGGTTAGGGTTAGGGTTAGGGTTAGGGTTAGGGTTAGGGTTAGGGTTAGGGTTAGGGTTAGGGTTAGGGTTAGGGTTAGGGTTAGGGTTAGGGTTAGGGTTAGGGTTAGGGTTAGGGTTAGGGTTAGGGTTAGGGTTAGGGTTAGGGTTAGGGTTAGGGTTAGGGTTAGGGTTAGGGTTAGGGTTAGGGTTAGGGTTAGGGTTAGGGTTAGGGTTAGGGTTAGGGTTAGGGTTAGGGTTAGGGTTAGGGTTAGGGTTAGGGTTAGGGTTAGGGTTAGGGTTAGGGTTAGGGTTAGGGTTAGGGTTAGGGTTAGGGTTAGGGTTAGGGTTAGGGTTAGGGTTAGGGTTAGGGTTAGGGTTAGGGTTAGGGTTAGGGTTAGGGTTAGGGTTAGGGTTAGGGTTAGGGTTAGGGTTAGGGTTAGGGTTAGGGTTAGGGTTAGGGTTAGGGTTAGGGTTAGGGTTAGGGTTAGGGTTAGGGTTAGGGTTAGGGTTAGGGTTAGGGTTAGGGTTAGGGTTAGGGTTAGGGTTAGGGTTAGGGTTAGGGTTAGGGTTAGGGTTAGGGTTAGGGTTAGGGTTAGGGTTAGGGTTAGGGTTAGGGTTAGGGTTAGGGTTAGGGTTAGGGTTAGGGTTAGGGTTAGGGTTAGGGTTAGGGTTAGGGTTAGGGTTAGGGTTAGGGTTAGGGTTAGGGTTAGGGTTAGGGTTAGGGTTAGGGTTAGGGTTAGGGTTAGGGTTAGGGTTAGGGTTAGGGTTAGGGTTAGGGTTAGGGTTAGGGTTAGGGTTAGGGTTAGGGTTAGGGTTAGGGTTAGGGTTAGGGTTAGGGTTAGGGTTAGGGTTAGGGTTAGGGTTAGGGTTAGGGTTAGGGTTAGGGTTAGGGTTAGGGTTAGGGTTAGGGTTAGGGTTAGGGTTAGGGTTAGGGTTAGGGTTAGGGTTAGGGTTAGGGTTAGGGTTAGGGTTAGGGTTAGGGTTAGGGTTAGGGTTAGGGTTAGGGTTAGGGTTAGGGTTAGGGTTAGGGTTAGGGTTAGGGTTAGGGTTAGGGTTAGGGTTAGGGTTAGGGTTAGGGTTAGGGTTAGGGTTAGGGTTAGGGTTAGGGTTAGGGTTAGGGTTAGGGTTAGGGTTAGGGTTAGGGTTAGGGTTAGGGTTAGGGTTAGGGTTAGGGTTAGGGTTAGGGTTAGGGTTAGGGTTAGGGTTAGGGTTAGGGTTAGGGTTAGGGTTAGGGTTAGGGTTAGGGTTAGGGTTAGGGTTAGGGTTAGGGTTAGGGTTAGGGTTAGGGTTAGGGTTAGGGTTAGGGTTAGGGTTAGGGTTAGGGTTAGGGTTAGGGTTAGGGTTAGGGTTAGGGTTAGGGTTAGGGTTAGGGTTAGGGTTAGGGTTAGGGTTAGGGTTAGGGTTAGGGTTAGGGTTAGGGTTAGGGTTAGGGTTAGGGTTAGGGTTAGGGTTAGGGTTAGGGTTAGGGTTAGGGTTAGGGTTAGGGTTAGGGTTAGGGTTAGGGTTAGGGTTAGGGTTAGGGTTAGGGTTAGGGTTAGGGTTAGGGTTAGGGTTAGGGTTAGGGTTAGGGTTAGGGTTAGGGTTAGGGTTAGGGTTAGGGTTAGGGTTAGGGTTAGGGTTAGGGTTAGGGTTAGGGTTAGGGTTAGGGTTAGGGTTAGGGTTAGGGTTAGGGTTAGGGTTAGGGTTAGGGTTAGGGTTAGGGTTAGGGTTAGGGTTAGGGTTAGGGTTAGGGTTAGGGTTAGGGTTAGGGTTAGGGTTAGGGTTAGGGTTAGGGTTAGGGTTAGGGTTAGGGTTAGGGTTAGGGTTAGGGTTAGGGTTAGGGTTAGGGTTAGGGTTAGGGTTAGGGTTAGGGTTAGGGTTAGGGTTAGGGTTAGGGTTAGGGTTAGGGTTAGGGTTAGGGTTAGGGTTAGGGTTAGGGTTAGGGTTAGGGTTAGGGTTAGGGTTAGGGTTAGGGTTAGGGTTAGGGTTAGGGTTAGGGTTAGGGTTAGGGTTAGGGTTAGGGTTAGGGTTAGGGTTAGGGTTAGGGTTAGGGTTAGGGTTAGGGTTAGGGTTAGGGTTAGGGTTAGGGTTAGGGTTAGGGTTAGGGTTAGGGTTAGGGTTAGGGTTAGGGTTAGGGTTAGGGTTAGGGTTAGGGTTAGGGTTAGGGTTAGGGTTAGGGTTAGGGTTAGGGTTAGGGTTAGGGTTAGGGTTAGGGTTAGGGTTAGGGTTAGGGTTAGGGTTAGGGTTAGGGTTAGGGTTAGGGTTAGGGTTAGGGTTAGGGTTAGGGTTAGGGTTAGGGTTAGGGTTAGGGTTAGGGTTAGGGTTAGGGTTAGGGTTAGGGTTAGGGTTAGGGTTAGGGTTAGGGTTAGGGTTAGGGTTAGGGTTAGGGTTAGGGTTAGGGTTAGGGTTAGGGTTAGGGTTAGGGTTAGGGTTAGGGTTAGGGTTAGGGTTAGGGTTAGGGTTAGGGTTAGGGTTAGGGTTAGGGTTAGGGTTAGGGTTAGGGTTAGGGTTAGGGTTAGGGTTAGGGTTAGGGTTAGGGTTAGGGTTAGGGTTAGGGTTAGGGTTAGGGTTAGGGTTAGGGTTAGGGTTAGGGTTAGGGTTAGGGTTAGGGTTAGGGTTAGGGTTAGGGTTAGGGTTAGGGTTAGGGTTAGGGTTAGGGTTAGGGTTAGGGTTAGGGTTAGGGTTAGGGTTAGGGTTAGGGTTAGGGTTAGGGTTAGGGTTAGGGTTAGGGTTAGGGTTAGGGTTAGGGTTAGGGTTAGGGTTAGGGTTAGGGTTAGGGTTAGGGTTAGGGTTAGGGTTAGGGTTAGGGTTAGGGTTAGGGTTAGGGTTAGGGTTAGGGTTAGGGTTAGGGTTAGGGTTAGGGTTAGGGTTAGGGTTAGGGTTAGGGTTAGGGTTAGGGTTAGGGTTAGGGTTAGGGTTAGGGTTAGGGTTAGGGTTAGGGTTAGGGTTAGGGTTAGGGTTAGGGTTAGGGTTAGGGTTAGGGTTAGGGTTAGGGTTAGGGTTAGGGTTAGGGTTAGGGTTAGGGTTAGGGTTAGGGTTAGGGTTAGGGTTAGGGTTAGGGTTAGGGTTAGGGTTAGGGTTAGGGTTAGGGTTAGGGTTAGGGTTAGGGTTAGGGTTAGGGTTAGGGTTAGGGTTAGGGTTAGGGTTAGGGTTAGGGTTAGGGTTAGGGTTAGGGTTAGGGTTAGGGTTAGGGTTAGGGTTAGGGTTAGGGTTAGGGTTAGGGTTAGGGTTAGGGTTAGGGTTAGGGTTAGGGTTAGGGTTAGGGTTAGGGTTAGGGTTAGGGTTAGGGTTAGGGTTAGGGTTAGGGTTAGGGTTAGGGTTAGGGTTAGGGTTAGGGTTAGGGTTAGGGTTAGGGTTAGGGTTAGGGTTAGGGTTGGTTAGGGTTAGGGTTAGGGTTAGGGTTAGGGTTAGGGTTAGGGTTAGGGTTAGGGTTAGGGTTAGGGTTAGGGTTAGGGTTAGGGTTAGGGTTAGGGTTAGGGTTAGGGTTAGGGTTAGGGTTAGGGTTAGGGTTAGGGTTAGGGTTAGGGTTAGGGTTAGGGTTAGGGTTAGGGTTAGGGTTAGGGTTAGGGTTAGGGTTAGGGTTAGGGTTAGGGTTAGGGTTAGGGTTAGGGTTAGGGTTAGGGTTAGGGTTAGGGTTAGGGTTAGGGTTAGGGTTAGGGTTAGGGTTAGGGTTAGGGTTAGGGTTAGGGTTAGGGTTAGGGTTAGGGTTAGGGTTAGGGTTAGGGTTAGGGTTAGGGTTAGGGTTAGGGTTAGGGTTAGGGTTAGGGTTAGGGTTAGGGTTAGGGTTAGGGTTAGGGTTAGGGTTAGGGTTAGGGTTAGGGTTAGGGTTAGGGTTAGGGTTAGGGTTAGGGTTAGGGTTAGGGTTAGGGTTAGGGTTAGGGTTAGGGTTAGGGTTAGGGTTAGGGTTAGGGTTAGGGTTAGGGTTAGGGTTAGGGTTAGGGTTAGGGTTAGGGTTAGGGTTAGGGTTAGGGTTAGGGTTAGGGTTAGGGTTAGGGTTAGGGTTAGGGTTAGGGTTAGGGTTAGGGTTAGGGTTAGGGTTAGGGTTAGGGTTAGGGTTAGGGTTAGGGTTAGGGTTAGGGTTAGGGTTAGGGTTAGGGTTAGGGTGTTAGGGTTAGGGTTAGGGTTAGGGTTAGGGTTAGGGTTAGGGTTAGGGTTAGGGTTAGGGTTAGGGTTAGGGTTAGGGTTAGGGTTAGGGTTAGGGTTAGGGTTAGGGTTAGGGTTAGGGTTAGGGTTAGGGTTAGGGTTAGGGTTAGGGTTAGGGTTAGGGTTAGGGTTAGGGTTAGGGTTAGGGTTAGGGTTAGGGTTAGGGTTAGGGTTAGGGTTAGGGTTAGGGTTAGGGTTAGGGTTAGGGTTAGGGTTAGGGTTAGGGTTAGGGTTAGGGTTAGGGTTAGGGTTAGGGTTAGGGTTAGGGTTAGGGTTAGGGTTAGGGTTAGGGTTAGGGTTAGGGTTAGGGTTAGGGTTAGGGTTAGGGTTAGGGTTAGGGTTAGGGTTAGGGTTAGGGTTAGGGTTAGGGTTAGGGTTAGGGTTAGGGTTAGGGTTAGGGTTAGGGTTAGGGTTAGGGTTAGGGTTAGGGTTAGGGTTAGGGTTAGGGTTAGGGTTAGGGTTAGGGTTAGGGTTAGGGTTAGGGTTAGGGTTAGGGTTAGGGTTAGGGTTAGGGTTAGGGTTAGGGTTAGGGTTAGGGTTAGGGTTAGGGTTAGGGTTAGGGTTAGGGTTAGGGTTAGGGTTAGGGTTAGGGTTAGGGTTAGGGTTAGGGTTAGGGTTAGGGTTAGGGTTAGGGTTAGGGTTAGGGTTAGGGTTAGGGTTAGGGTTAGGGTTAGGGTTAGGGTTAGGGTTAGGGTTAGGGTTAGGGTTAGGGTTAGGGTTAGGGTTAGGGTTAGGGTTAGGGTTAGGGTTAGGGTTAGGGTTAGGGTTAGGGTTAGGGTTAGGGTTAGGGTTAGGGTTAGGGTTAGGGTTAGGGTTAGGGTTAGGGTTAGGGTTAGGGTTAGGGTTAGGGTTAGGGTTAGGGTTAGGGTTAGGGTTAGGGTTAGGGTTAGGGTTAGGGTTAGGGTTAGGGTTAGGGTTAGGGTTAGGGTTAGGGTTAGGGTTAGGGTTAGGGTTAGGGTTAGGGTTAGGGTTAGGGTTAGGGTTAGGGTTAGGGTTAGGGTTAGGGTTAGGGTTAGGGTTAGGGTTAGGGTTAGGGTTAGGGTTAGGGTTAGGGTTAGGGTTAGGGTTAGGGTTAGGGTTAGGGTTAGGGTTAGGGTTAGGGTTAGGGTTAGGGTTAGGGTTAGGGTTAGGGTTAGGGTTAGGGTTAGGGTTAGGGTTAGGGTTAGGGTTAGGGTTAGGGTTAGGGTTAGGGTTAGGGTTAGGGTTAGGGTTAGGGTTAGGGTTAGGGTTAGGGTTAGGGTTAGGGTTAGGGTTAGGGTTAGGGTTAGGGTTAGGGTTAGGGTTAGGGTTAGGGTTAGGGTTAGGGTTAGGGTTAGGGTTAGGGTTAGGGTTAGGGTTAGGGTTAGGGTTAGGGTTAGGGTTAGGGTTAGGGTTAGGGTTAGGGTTAGGGTTAGGGTTAGGGTTAGGGTTAGGGTTAGGGTTAGGGTTAGGGTTAGGGTTAGGGTTAGGGTTAGGGTTAGGGTTAGGGTTAGGGTTAGGGTTAGGGTTAGGGTTAGGGTTAGGGTTAGGGTTAGGGTTAGGGTTAGGGTTAGGGTTAGGGTTAGGGTTAGGGTTAGGGTTAGGGTTAGGGTTAGGGTTAGGGTTAGGGTTAGGGTTAGGGTTAGGGTTAGGGTTAGGGTTAGGGTTAGGGTTAGGGTTAGGGTTAGGGTTAGGGTTAGGGTTAGGGTTAGGGTTAGGGTTAGGGTTAGGGTTAGGGTTAGGGTTAGGGTTAGGGTTAGGGTTAGGGTTAGGGTTAGGGTTAGGGTTAGGGTTAGGGTTAGGGTTAGGGTTAGGGTTAGGGTTAGGGTTAGGGTTAGGGTTAGGGTTAGGGTTAGGGTTAGGGTTAGGGTTAGGGTTAGGGTTAGGGTTAGGGTTAGGGTTAGGGTTAGGGTTAGGGTTAGGGTTAGGGTTAGGGTTAGGGTTAGGGTTAGGGTTAGGGTTAGGGTTAGGGTTAGGGTTAGGGTTAGGGTTAGGGTTAGGGTTAGGGTTAGGGTTAGGGTTAGGGTTAGGGTTAGGGTTAGGGTTAGGGTTAGGGTTAGGGTTAGGGTTAGGGTTAGGGTTAGGGTTAGGGTTAGGGTTAGGGTTAGGGTTAGGGTTAGGGTTAGGGTTAGGGTTAGGGTTAGGGTTAGGGTTAGGGTTAGGGTTAGGGTTAGGGTTAGGGTTAGGGTTAGGGTTAGGGTTAGGGTTCGGGTTAGGGTTAGGGTTAGGGTTAGGGTTAGGGTTAGGGTTAGGGTTAGGGTTAGGGTTAGGGTTAGGGTTAGGGTTAGGGTTAGGGTTAGGGTTAGGGTTAGGGTTAGGGTTAGGGTTAGGGTTAGGGTTAGGGTTAGGGTTAGGGTTAGGGTTAGGGTTAGGGTTAGGGTTAGGGTTAGGGTTAGGGTTAGGGTTAGGGTTAGGGTTAGGG